>CM044002.1:59075383-59367883 GCA_024085815.1 Flaveria linearis
GTATGTATGTATGTATGTATGTATGTATGTATGTACGTACGTATGGATGCATGTATGGATGTATGTATGTATGGATGCATGTATGGATGCATGTATGGATGCATGTATGGATGCATGTATGGATGCATGTGGAAGCATGTATGGATGCATGTATGGATGCATGTATGGATGCATGTATGCATGCATAATGCATGCATGCATGCAATGCATGCATGCATGCATGTAAGCATGCAGGTATGCAGGTATGTATGCAGGTATGTATGCAGGTATGTATGCAGGTATGTATGCAGGTATGTATGCAGGTATGTATGCAGGTATGTATACAGGTATGTATGCAGGTATGTATGCAGGTACGTAGGCAGGTATGTAGGCAAGTATGTAGGCAGTATGTACGCAGGTATGTACGCAGGTATGTACGCAGGTATGTACGCAGGTATGTACACAGGTATGTACGCAGGTAGGTGCGCAGGTATGTACGCAGGTATTTACGCAGGTAGGTACGTACGTATGTACGTACGTAGGTACGTACGTAGGTACGTACGTACGTACGTACGTTTGTACGTACGTACGTACGTACGTTGGTACGTACGTACGTACGTACGTACGTTGGTACGTACGTACGTAGGTACGTACGTACGTAGTTACGTACGTACGTAGGTACGTACGTACGTAGGAACGTAGGTACGTAGGTACGTACGTACGTAGGTACGTACGTACGTAGGTACGTACGTACGTAGGAACGTACGTACGTAGGAACGTAGGTACGTAGGTACGTACGTACGTAGGTACGTACGTACGTAGGTACGTACGTACGTAGGTACGTACGTACGTAGGTACGTAGGTAGGTACGTGGTACGTAGGTAGGTACGTAGGTATGTACGTATGTATGTACGTAGGTATGTACGTAGGTATGTACGTATGTATGTACGTATGTATGTACGTAGGTATGTATGTATGTATGTATGTGTGTATGTATGTATGTATGTATGTATGTATGTATGTATGTATATGTATGTATATATATGTGTGCGTGTATCTATATATATATATGTGTGTGTGTGTGTGTATATGTATATATATATAGAGAGAGAGAGAGAGATATCAAATGAAAATTATGTTGATAATTAAAAACTACGTAAACCATCTCTAGACAATCACATAATCTATAAAGTATTTATTTTTTAAATGTTTAAAATGTGTTTGATTAAACATTAAATATCATTATGAAAGGTAATATAATTTTTTTAGTTTAATCCCTAAGGAACGAAAATGATGACAAAACGAGTTACATATACATAACTTGATATATTTGGGTATTATTATTAGGGTAAGGTTTAATTATAAAGGCTTATAAAACTGAAAAGTGTAAGAAGTAGTCTTAACCATTCATCTTCTTAATCAATGGTTAAAATCAAATTTTAGGAAAAATTTTGTTAGAGTGATGCTTTAGGAATAACCACTTTTGTTAAACTTTTACAAGTTACCCCATTTTTTAAACGTTTATAACTTTTATGTGTGATATTATTTATTATATAAATATAACATTATTAAAACAAATATTTTTATTTTTAAAACGAGTACAATATTGTTATATAAAAAGATAAAAAAAATTATGTTTTAATCTTATATCTCATCATTGTGTCTTTAGTGAAATTAATTGCATCTTTTTGTTGGTTATTGTGTTTTTAATACTATTTTGTTTTTAAATGATTAATTTTAAAAAATATAATGGTGGAATAATATTATTATGTATGTCTAATATGTAAAACACAATAATAAATTAACAACTAATTAATTCAATACATTAAGGAAATAACAAAATAACATAATGCCTCATTGTGTTTTTTTATCATCATCGTGTTACTTGAACACTATGAGTTTTGAACAATACATTAGTTAAATAACATCATTATGTATTTTTAATTATAAAACACAATAAGAGATAACAAGTTTATATAATCTATTAGAAATAAGAACCAAAGTAACACCTTATGTTATCTTTAACACTATGAGTTTTAAAAAAATACATTGGTGAAATACAAAGATATAATGATAAAAATAACATAAAATGATCTAAAATATAAAAATAATGATTAATACATATAACAAATGATGTGAAATATATGACACAATGAACTTATATTTAACATAGATAACGTATAAGACACAATGATCTTACGTATTTGACACAATGATCAAAATGTTCTCATCTATAAAATAATAGAAAGACACATGTTAAGCATGCAATTCTTCTTAGTCTTTTAGATTAAACATCATTTTTACTATAATCTTTCCCATATTATTATTATAACTTTATAAATATTTAATGATTAAATACTTAAGTGTTTAAATAAAATAATACCTTCATCAAATTGTATTAAGTTATAAAAATATAAATAATAAAGGTATATATTTTAATATTAATTTAAAATAATATAAATAAGATAATACTTAAAATAAATGTATATTTAAATGATGTGTTAATTTGGAGAAATTTATTAAATATGAGCAAATTATGAACTTTTGTATATAGCACTTGTGTCTTATGTTTAAAAGGTTATATTATATGTCTTAAATTTTGAGTAAAAATTTCAAGTGTGTGTTTATCGATCAAATGTTTTATATAATAGTAGAGATAATATAAATATAGATTATTATTATTATCATCGTATTTAGTAATTATATAGTTAATTATTTAAATAAATAATACTTATATTTAAATCTAATTATTATTATTACTATTATTATTATTAGAGTAAACTACTATTTGAATCCCTAACTTTTTCTGAAAATAACAGTTGCATCCTCCAAGTATAAAAATGTCACTATGTCCCATGCCTTTCATTTTTTCATCCATTTGCGTCCTGAATACTAACACTGTTGGTATTTCTGTTAAAAGCTTTGCTAAAAAGACTAAACTACCCTTAGAATTCTAAAAAACTTATGGGACCCACCCACCTACTTATTTTTTTAACATATTAAAACTTTCTATCTCTAAACCTCACACAACCTCTCTCTTTCATCTCCCTTATCTCCATCACCACTACCACAAACCCCATCCCCACCAACATAACCACCCACCATCACCTCCACGGCTCTACCACAACCTGCATGTCACTACCACCACAGTTTACCCACCACCACCATAAGCTCCCCATCACCGCTACTACAATCTCTCATCACCATCACTACCACACCACAACCTCCTGTCACAGCCACCATGACCTCCCTTCACCCTATCGCAGACTCCCCTACGCCACCATTGTAGCCCCCAACACCGCCACTACTTCCCCAATGTGACAACCCGAAACTTCAGGTTAGACTATAATCAAGATTATCACTTAAATATATATATTATAGTGCGTTACATATATACATGAGCAAATTATATGAATGTATGTTATACATGTATATATTATTTACGTGTGCATGCATGTATATTTAAAAACCATTACCATATATGTATATATAAGTTTAAATATGGTGCATGCATGCATTTTACGTAAGCATGTATGTATGTATCCATAAATCATGATACATATATATATATCAAACATTAACAAAAACATATCTAACGAAATCATTATGTAATTCGATTAACAAACCTCAAACCTTGTAGCATCCAAACGTACATCGAATAAAATGAAAAATAACCTAACCAAACATCATAAAACAAAGAATAACATCAAGAAAACTTAGTATCAAAACTAATCAAACCTCAAAAACATAAACCTCAACATGATCATAACCGAAGCTCTAAACCCGGTTCATTAGAGTAACTAAACCACCTGATTAAACATCCTGAACACTAGTTAATCTTGCAATAATAACATGGTGACTCGCTAGCTCCTTTGGTTGACACCTATCCTCACCATGCCACTAAGCATGAGCTAAGGACTCCACCTAATACTCTAAATAACCAACTAAGGCTACCTATAATGACCACCTCATATCTCTAGGCTTAGGACTCATCATGACCACCTCCACTGTATCCCCACCCCTCAACCCAGACACCAGAACAACCATCACTTTCTCTCAAAAACTCTCGGTCATAACCAAGCACAACCATCACTCTCTCCCTCAAAACTCCCGGTCACCACCATACCACCACCATAACTTAACACCATAATCATTCTCGGTCACCATAACCATCGTTTATCACCACTATCTCTTACACCCTCTCTCGGTTCTCCCTATCTAACATACCAACCGTAACCTTGAAATCTCCACATCTCTTGCACTGGTTTACTAGAAGATCAAGATTTTGGAGCTCAAAACAACCACTCAAGTTGGATCATCAAGGAAAGAAGCTACCATCAACTACTCTCACCCTCTTTCATTACCAAAATTCAAGGTTTCAACTCATAAACTAACTAAACTTTTAAGTTATATATGTTTTAAACAAAACATATAATCAACCCTTGTGATTAAAACATGAAAAGCCTTCATCACACTCCAAATATTTCATCTTCTTCAGAAATTAATAAGAAAGGTTTGGAAATCTTAAAATATGATAAGTTATGAAATAAAACAAAAAAGATTATAAATAAGGGTTGAAATTATGCATAAATTTGATTAATTTTTATACTACTTAAATGACTGAGATTATGGGAATAAAAGTGATAGATATGTTGGAAATATTAAGGATTTAATTTTTAAAAATTTTGGTACAATTATAAGCAGTAAAATAATTTATATAAATTATCTAAATGTTTAGAAAATAATTATCAATTGGCAGAACCGAGTCTGGTAAAATTCTATAAAAATTATATGATTAAACTTATGTTTTATAGGACCTATATATTAATTTTCAGAATCTAACTTGAAGTTATGCATGAATTATGAATTTAGAAATTTTTGTTATTTAAAAATCGGGAAAATATTTAAACTACAAATAAATCATGAGACATTTCCACAACACATGATAAATATACTAGAACAGTTTGTATGAAAATCGGAATTTTACGACATGTTCTGCTATTTTTAACAAATATTGATGAAATGATAAAAATCATAAAAATAGGTTCTATTATGATTTAGGACCTAAGAAAATTTATAGGAGATATAAATTGTAATATATATTCTGAAAAATGTTATTAATTTAGAGGCCCGAAGTTATTTCTGTTAATTTATGTAGTTAAATATAAAAATTCCAGAAAATAGACTGTAATTAATTAAAATATAGAATTTTTATATGTTATATCTGATTTTTGGATCTATCTGCTGTAAAAATTTCATAGTATATGTTTGATTATAAATTTTGTAATGAATTTTAAAATCTAAGGTGCTGAAAATATTAAAGAAATATTAATCGTTTGCAAATATTTTTATAGGTTACCCATTGGAGTAAAAGGTGAGACTCATAGTCCCATTTTGGTATTTATGAAGTTTTGAGGAAAAAAGTATACTATTTTATGATTGAAGCATTATTATGAAATTTTTAAGATATACAGTCATTTATGATACAACCATTAATTCGGATGTGGAACCGTTGGATAATATAGGTAGCGCTACTTAGGAAAATATTTCCTGCACCAACAGGATGAGTGTTGTGATGTTATATTATCTGATGTTATAAATTATGTTATGACAGCTATGAATTATCAGATTATTAAGTAAGGTTTGGTTGTATTTAATGCATCAAAAATATTTTGTTTCGAATTAAACATATGATCTCACAAACTTTATGGTGACCATTTTGAGTATGCTTTTTTAGGTAATCATGACTAACAATATAGAGTTCTCTTTTGATGTTTATAACAGATAGGGAGAACTGGTGGGAAGAGTTTGTGTGAACTTGACTGTTAACATCTATGATTTCAGTGTTTCGGTGGACGCTCATTTCCATCGTCTCTGAAGATGTAGTAGATAAATAATATGTCTATAATAGGATTATGTCAAATTTTGATTACTTATATATGATGTAATCCTGACTTTAACTATCTTGGGATAATTAAATGTATTATGTTATGATTTGTTTTATTGTGCTAAAGTTTACTTCTTTTAATCGATGTGTTCTGAACAAGCGAGTCATATCCAAAAACGCTTCACGCTTCCGCCGGGATGTAACAGATTGGTATCAGAGCCATTGGTTATAGAGAATTAGGTACTATAAAAATACCTAGACTGTAACCATAAGCTCAAGTTATAATAAACAATATATTTGATAAATATATATATGGTATGACTTTATGTGAAATTTCGTGATTATATGCATATCTCTAATAAATGCAATAAAAGTATGTGACATATAGAATATCTATGAAAATATGTGACTAACTGTTTTGCCAAAGATTATAGAGAAATTTTTGCAGCTATGAATTCAGATAACTATCACAATAAGACTGATCCTTCCGAGTGCTCAGACCATAGCAACTTTAAGAAAATAACACCAGAACCAGAACCACAACAAATTATGGAAACTCCTCAAATTGAAGTTGAAAATAACTTTAAACCAAAATTTATGTCCGACGTGCACCAGTAAACATCGGGGGATATACAATTAAGACCCTTAGTAAAAAGATACAACGTAGGTACGTACGTAGGTATGTACGTATGTATGTACGTATGTATGTACGTAGGTATGTACGTATGTATGTACGTATGTATGTATATGTATGTATATATGTGTGTGTGTATATATATATATTGTGTGTGTGTGTATATGTATATATATATATATAGAGAGAGAGAGATATCAATGGAAATTATGTTGATAATTAAAAACTACGTAAACCATCTCTAGACAATCACATAATCTATAAAGTATTTATTTTTTAAATGTTTAAAATGTGTTTGATTAAACATTAAATATCATTTTGAAAGGTAATATAATTCTTTTTTAGTTTAATCCCTAAGGAACAAAAATGATGACAAAACGAGTTACATATACATAACTGATATATTTGGGTATTATTATTACGGTAAGGTTTAATTCTAAAGGCTTATAAAACTGAAAAGTGTAAGAAGTAGTCTTAACCATTCATCTTCTTAATCAATGGTTAAAATCAAATTTTAGGAAAAATTTTGTTAGAGTGATGCTTTAGGAATAACCACTTTTGTTAAACTTTTACAAGTTACCCCATTTTTTAAATGTTTATAACTTTTATGTGTGATATTATTTATTATATAAAAATTACATTATAAAAAAAATATTTTTATCTTTAAAACGAGTACAATATTGTTATATAAAAAGATAAAAAAAATTATGTTTTAATCTTATATCTCATCATTATGTCTTTAGCGTAATTAATTGCATCTTTTTGTTGGTTATTGTGTTTTTAATACTATTTTGTTTTTAAATGATTAATTTTAAAAATATAATGGTGGAATAATATTATTATGTATGTCTAATACGTAAAACACAATAATAAATTAACAACTAATTAATTCAATACATTAAGGAATACCAAAATAACATAATGCCTCATTGTGTTTTTTTATCATCATCGTGTTACTTGAACACTATGAGTTTTGAACAATACATTAGTTAAATAACATCATTATGTATTTTTAATTATAAAACACAATAAGAGATAACAAGTTTATATAATCTATTAGAAATAGTAACCAAGTAACACTTTATGTTATCTTTAACACTATGAGTTTTAAAAAAATACATTGGTGAAATACAAAGATATAATGATAAAAATATCAAAAATGATCTAAAATATAAAAATAATGATTAATACATATAACAAATGATGTGAAATATATGACACAATGAACTTATATTTAACATAGATAACGTATAATACACAATGAGCTTACGTATTTGACACAATGATCAAAATGTTCTCATCTATAAAATAATAGAAGTACACGTGTTAAGCATGCAATTCTTCTTAGTCTTTTAGATTAAACATCATTTTTACTATAATCTTTCCCATATTATTATTATAACTTTATAAATATTTAATGATTAAATACTTAATTGTTTAAATAAAATAATACTTACATCAAATAGTATTAAGTTATAAAAATATAAATAATAAAGGTATATATTTTAATATTAAATTAAAATAATATAAGTAAGATAATACTTAAAATAAATGTATATTTAAATGATGTGTTAATTTGGAGAAAATTATTAAATATGAGCAAATTATGAACTATTGTATATAGCACTTGTGTCTTATGTTTAAAAGGTTATATTGGATGTCTTAAATTTTGAGTAAAAATTTCAAGTGTGTCTTTATCGATCAAATGTTTTATATAATAATAGAGATAATATAAATATAGATTATGATTATTATCATCATTATTATAAAGTATTTAGTAATTATATAGTTAATTATTTAAATAAATAATACTTATATTTAAATTTAATTATTATTATTACTATTATTATTATTAGAGTAAACTACTATTTGAATCCCTAACTTTTTCCGAAAATAACTAGTTGTATCCCTAAAGTCTAAAAATATCACTATGTCCCATGCCTTTTCATTTTTTCATCCATTTGCGTCCTGAATACTAACACCGTTGGTATTTCTGTTAAAAGCTTTGCTAAAAAGACTAAACTACCCTTAAAATTCTAAAAAACTTGTGGGACCCACCCACCTACTTATTTTTTTAACATATTAAAACTTTCTATCTCTAAACCTCACACAACCTCTCTCTTTCATCTCCCTTATCTCCATCACCACTACCACAAACCCCATCCCCACCAACATAACCACCCACCATCACCTCCACGACTCTACCACAACCTGCATGTCACTACCACCACAGTCTACCCACCACCACCATAAGCTCCCCATCACCGCTACTACAATCTCTCATCACTATCACTACCACACCACAACCTCCTATCACAGCCACCATGACCTCCCTTCACCCTATCACAGACTCCCCTACGCCAACATTGTAGCCCCTAACGCCGCCACTACTTCCCCAATGTGACAACCCGAAACTTCAGGTTAGACTATAATCAAGATTATCACTTAAATATATATATTATAGTGTGTTACATGTATACATCAGCAAATTATATGAATGTATGTTATACATGTATATATTATTTACGCGTGCATGCATGTATATATAAAAACCATTACCATATATGTATATATAAGTTTAAATATGGTGCATGCATGCATTTTACGTAAGCATGTATGTATGTATCCATAAATCATGATACATATATATATATATATATCAAACATTAACAAAGACAATATCTAACGAAATCATTATGTAATTCGATTACAAACCTCAAACCTTGTAGCATCCAAACGTACATTGAATAAAATGAAAAATAACCTAACCAAACATCATAAAACAAAGAATAACATCAAGAAACTTAGTATCAAAACTAATCAAACCTCAAAAACATAAACCTCAACATGATCATAACCGATGCTCTAAGCCCGGTTCATTAGAGTAACTAAACCACCTGATTAAACATCCTGAACACTAGTTAATCTTCCAATAATAACATGGTGACTCGCTAGCTCCTTTGGTCGACACCTATCCTCACCATGCCACTAAGCATGAGCTAAGGACTCCACCTAATACTCTAAATAACCAACTAAGGCTACCTATAATGACCACCTCATATCTTTACGCTTAGGACTCATCATGACCACCTCCACTATATCCCCACCTCTCGACCGAGACACCACAACAACCATCACTTTCTCTCAAAAACTCTCGGTCATAACCAAGCACAACCATCACACTCTCCCTCAAAACTCCCGGTCACCACCATACCACCACCATAACTTAACACCACAATCATTCTCGGTCACCATAACCATCGTTTATCACCACTATCTCCTACACTCTCTCTCGGTTCTCCCTATCTAACAAATACCAACCGTAACCTTGAAATCTCCACATCTCTTGCACTGGTTTACTAGAAGATCAAGATTTTGGAGCTCAAAACAACCACTCAAGTTGGATCATCAAGGAAAGAAGCTACCATCAACTACTCTCACCCTCTTTCATTACCAAAATTCAAGGTTTCAACTCATAAACTAACTAAACTTTTAAGTTATATATGTTTTAAGAACACATATAATCAACCCTTATGATTAAAACATGAAAAAGCCTTCATCACACTCCAAATATTTCATCTTCTTCAGAAATTAATAAGAAAGGTTTGGAAATCTGAAAAATATGATAAGTTATGAAATCAAACAAAAAGATTATAAATAAGTGTTGAAATTATGCATAAATTTGATTAATTTGTTATACTACTTAAATGACTGAGATTATGGGAATAAAAGTGGTAGATATATTGGAAATATTAAGGATTTAATTTTTAAAAATTTTGGTACAATTATAAGCAGTAAAATAATTTATATAAATTATCTAAATGTTTAGAAAATAATTATCAATTGGCAGAACTGAATCCGGTAAAATTCTATAAAAATTATATGATTAAACTTATGTTTTATAGGACCTATATATTAATTTTCAGAATCTAACTTGAAGTTATGCATTAATTATGAATTTTAGAAATTTCTGTTACTTAAAAATCGGGAAAATATTTAAACTCTAAAATAAATCATGAGACATTTACACAACACATGGTAAATATACGAGAACAGTTCGTATTAAAATCGGAATTTTACGACATGTTCTGCTATTTTTAACAAATATTGATGAAATGATAAAAATCATAAAAATAGGTTCTATTATGATTTAGGACCTAAGAAAATTTATAGGAGATATAAATTGTAATATATATTCTGAAAAAATGTTATTAATTTTAGAGGCCCGAAGTTATTTCTGTTAATTTATGTAGTTAAATATAAAATTCCAGAAAATAGACTGTAATTAATTAAAATATAGAATTTTTATATGTTATATCTTATTTTTGGATCTATCTGCTGTAAAAATTTCATAGTATATGTTTGATTATAAATTTTGTAATGAATTTTATAATCTAAGGTGCTGAAAATATTAAAGAAATATTAATCGTTTGCAAATATTTTTATAGGTTACCCATTGGAGTAAAAGGTGAGACTCATAGTCCCATTTTGGTATTCATAATGTTTTGGGGAAAAAAGTATACTATTTTATGATTGAAGCATTATTATGAAATTTTTAAGATATACAGTCATTCATGATACGACCATTAATTCGGATGTGGAACCGTTGGATAATATAGGTAGCGCTACTTAGGAAAATATTTCCTGCACCAACAGGATGAGTGTTGTGATGTTATATATTTGATGTTATGAATTATGTTATGACAGCTATGAATTATCAGATTATTAAGTAAGGTTTGGTTGTATTTAATGTATCAAAAATATTTTGTTTTGAATTAAACCTATGATCTCATAAACTTTATGGTGACCATTTTGAGTATGCTTTTTTAGGTAATCTTGACTAACAATATAGAGTTCTCTTTTGATGTTTATAACAGATAGGGAGAACTGGTGGGAAGAGTTTGTGTGAACTTGACTGTTAACATCTATGATTTCAGTGTTTCGGTGGACGCTCATTTCCATCGTCTCTGAAGATGTAGTAGATAAATAATATGTCTATAATAGGATTATGTCAAATTTTGATTACTTATATATGATGTAATCCTGACTTTAACTATCTTGGGATAATTAAATGTATTATGTTATGATTTGTTTTATTGTGCTAAAGTTTACTTCTTTTAATCGATGTGTTCTGAACAAGCGAGTCATATCCAAAAACGCTTCACGCTTCCGCCAGGATGTGACAGATTGGTATCAGAGCCATTGGTTATAGAGAATTAGGTACTATAAAAATACCTAGACTGTAACCATAAGCTCAAGTTATAATAAACAATATATTTGATAAATATATATATGGTATGACTTTATGTGAAATTTCATGATTATTTGCATATCTCTAATAAATGCAATAAAAGTATGTGACTATAGAATATCTATGAAAATATGTGACTAACTGTTTTGCCAAAGATTATAGAGAAATTTTTGCAGCTATGAATTCAGATAACTATCACAATAAGACTGATCCTTCTGAGTGCTCAGACCATAGCAACTTTAAGAAAATAACACCAGAACCAGAACCACAACAAATTGTGGAAACTCCTTAAATTGAAGTTGAGAATAACTTTAAACCAAAATTTTATGTCCGACGTGCACCAGTAAACATCGGGGGATATACAATTAAGACCCCTAGTAAAAAGATACGACGTAGAGACAGATTTTTGGCTAAGCAAGATGAAGACATAGAAATACAAAATTCTGATTCTTCTGGGAACGAAGGAAAATAATTAAAAGACAAAAGCTGAATGAGGATCATGTGAAGACAACTCAGCGGACCCTTAAAAAGCTCAAGAAAATAGAACAAGGAATCCGGAGAATCCAGAAGGATATTAAGAAATTAAAGACACACAAGAAAATATCTTTACAAGGATATGGAACTGGGTTTGCCAGAATTAGAAACTACCTCTTAATCTAACTTGTCAAGATATAAGAATAAGAACTTAATGATATATATATATATATATATATATATATATATATATTGTGTTTAAATTTCTATCTGTTATGTGTTAGGTAAGAGTTGTGTTAAAAAATTTATGATACTAATTATAATTAACTATAGTGAATCATGCCGCCAAAAAGAAACACTCGGCGTGTACAAAGAACAGCACGATTTGGACGACCCAGAACCCGACTTGGGGAAGAAACACCTGTGAATAATGACACAAATGAGAATGACAGGATTTCTCAACTAGTAGCTCAACAAATAGAGGCTACAATACCTACTCTGATAGTCCAACTACAACAGAATCTGAACTTTGGAACCACATCAGACCAAAATGAAAGACGAGAAATGTTAATCCAATGAACGACAAGAGGAAGAAATCTTAATAGAGTTAGAAAAGGATGCTTTTACAAAACTTTTATTTCATGCAGACCCCGAGAATTTGATGGAAAAGGAGAAGCTGTACAAGCCTTACGTTGGTTAGATGAAATTAAAGCAGTCTTAGAAATTAGTAACTGTGCTAACAATTATAAAACACTGTTTGCTTCGCATTCACTTAAAGGAGAGGCACAATCCTGGTGGAAAATGGAAATACAAACTAAAGGTAGGCATGTCATGAATAAGATAAGTTGGGAAGGATTCAGAAACTTAGTAATAGAAAAATACTATACTTATAATGAAATAGAGAAGTTAGAAATTGAATTCCTGGCATTAGAGATGAGAGGAGCAGCACATCAAGAATATACCGACAGGTATAACGAACTCTCCAGATTAGTGCCACACCTGATAACCACTGAAGCTAAAAGGATCAGAAGGTATATTTGGGGATTAGTACCATAAATAAGAGGATTAATTAAATCCGCAATGCCCAAAACCTTCCAGGGGCAGTAAGCCTATCAGGAAGCCTAACAGATGAAATGATAAGAAATGGATCTTTAAGCAATCTAAGAATAGGGGAGAAAAGGAAGTGGAATGACAACCGCACAGGAAGGAAACTTGGAGAAAACCCTCAGAAAAGGATAACCCGACCTCCATAAAGAAATTTCATAGGAGCAGTACGAGAAAAGAAAACACAGATGGAAGGACAACCATGGTGCAGTACCTGTCAAAGATATCACCATGGAAATTGTATAATAGTAATTTGTTATAATTGCAAAAAGAAGGGACATATATCCCGAGACTGCAAGAACTCCACCAACCCTAAACTAGTCTGCTATCAATGTGGAAACGAAAACCATTTTCGTAATGAATGTCCACAATTGAAAGGCAAGGCACCAGTTAACCAAAACAACCCCCGTGGAAGAGCTTTCGTAATGCAAGCTGAAGAAGCTCGGCATGAACCAGAAGTAGTAACGGGTACGTTCCTTATCAACAATCAGTACACAACAGTATTATTTGATACAGGAGAAACTTGTAGTTTCGTTTCAAATACCTTTAGACCGTCACTTAATCTAACTTCTGAGAAACTAAAGCACAAATATATGATAGAGTTAGCTGATGGTAAAATAATTGAAACTGGTGAAATCATTCCTAACTGTACTTTAAACCTAGATGAACATTGTTTTGATATAGATCTGATTCCTATTGAATTAGGAGGCTTTGATATTGTTGTAGGTATGGATTGGTTAAGTAAGAATCAAGCTGAAATTATATGTGGTAAAAGGATGATAAAATTCCTTTGGTTAATGAAAATAGAACACTATGTTTGTATGGAGAAAAACCTACGGGTACTATGAAAATAATTTCCTGTAAGAAAGCACAAAAATGTTTAAGAAAGAAATACTTAGCTTTCCTGGCCCATATAGTTGATACAAAACTAGATGAGATGAATCTAGAAAGTGTTCATATTATCAATGAATATCCTGATGTTTTCCCTGATGAATTACCCGGTTTGCCACCCCCATGTCAAGTAGAGTTTAAAATAGAATTAGTACCAGGAACAGCCCCTATTGCTAAAGCACCATATCGTTTAACACCAACAGAAATGAAAGAACGAATGAATCAATTACAGGAATTGTTGGATAAAGGATTTATACGTCCTAATGTATCACCTTGGGGAGCACCACTTCTTTTTGTCAAAAAGAAAGATGTAACTTTTAGACTGTGTATTAATTATAGGGAACTCAATAAAGTCACCATAAAGAATAGGTATCCTCTCCCTAGGATTGATGATTTATTTGATCAATTGCAAGGATCTAGTTATTTTTTCAAAATAAATTTAAGATCTGGATATCATCAGTTATGTCACACCCCCGGGCCCAGGTAGGGTGGGACGTCACAGATTAGCAAAACATACATGGCAGTGGAAACAAACCAATATAAGAGCTCAAAGGGAGAGAACATCACATGGCATTTCAAGTTTTTAAAAGACACCGGGCTGGAAACAGATCCAGTCCCAAATGTTTACATGTTTCGACATAAATTAAATAGTCATTGTATCAAATTGTTCAAGTCACAAATTGGTCACACAAACAATGCCACGGTCTCAGGGTTTAGTCTAAGTCTTCTATAATAGCTAAGAGTCTTCACAAATTACCTGAAACATGCTCAAAAGAAAATAGTGTCAACTAAGAAGTTGGTAAATTCAAGTTCTTAAAGTTTCAAAAATAATAAAAGGAACTCTTAAAGTCCACAGTAAAGGTTTTAGAATCAAGTGTGAAAGCTTATGAAAAATCTCATTTGATTTTTAAAAGCATCATTTTTAGTTTCAGTCATCGTGGGGTATCACAATCAACCCTGCACTTGGTCCCCGGTTGGCCTCTTCTAAACTTGTGTTTAACCGGATATTCCCGAAGGAAGGAACCAAGCCTCAAATCAGTGAACCATACATGCTAGGATGGTTCATCATAGTTTCTTAATCAAAACTTGTTACATGCCACATATGATCACTCAGGATCTCAGTGGGGTACCTCCCTGTAGCGGGAGCCACTGTGTGTGGGGGATTCCCTAAATAGATCTATCCATATAAAGCAAGCGGTTCATAAAATAATTAATGATCATGATATGAGTGTCAGCAGGTATCCAAAAGTCCCACATACAATCATCAAGTAAAGCACAATCATAGTTTATAAAACAAAAGAGCATGTTTCATCCCAAAAACAGTAAGTAAAAAGGGATCCCTATAACTCACCTTAGATATTAAGCAAAAGAATCTCCTCGTGTGCCGGGAATATCTCAAGTCTAGCACCCTAACATGAATATATTAAGTGATTAGCTACTGCTCTAAACCTATTTAAGGTGCAACAATAGTGTCTAAGTCTTAGTTGGGCGGATTCGGCTTTGATTCGATTCGGGTTTGCATAAAAAGTTTCCTTTTATGGAAAGTTAAGGTTTCTCATACAATTAAGGGTTTCTACATTACTAAGTCAAGAATATATGGTAAATATGCTATTCAAGTGACTAAAGTGCTTATTGGAGTCGATTATGAAGTTTAACAAAATTTTACAGTTTAGCCCTTGAAGTTTCAAAATTGACAGTTTCTACCCTTAAGTTTGGTTTCTTGTATTCGATGACATTTATAACCAAAAATCAGTTTCATGACCTTAATATAACTTAATTTTAGAACATATACCCAAATTTTCAGTTTATGGACTCGGTTTATAAATTACGTGTTTAACGTTACTGGTTACGGTAAAACTAAAGGGTCTAAGATGGTTACCTATGAGTATTTATGTTTTTGAGTCTAGGACCAGTAGATAACTTTTTAAATAAATTTTTATAAGTTTCCAACCTTTTAAATCACCAAAATTTGCCTCTAGTAGTGGAAAGACTCGTTTTTACATTTAAACCGTTAAAACGCGTTTTTAACCGGGTTTGACCATTTTAAAAGCTTGTTTGACCAACCATTATACTTTTGAAGTTATTTTATCATTTAAACTACTGGAATAACATTATTTTTAAAATTTCTAACCTTATACCCATTTTTCTTAGATTTTCCTCAAAAACGTCTCTCGGTTAGCACCCGTTTTCACTTAAAAATCCATTTAAATTACCTTTTGACAACTAAAATTCCTATTGACTCCAGAACACTTTATTAATCCTTAATGAACCTTTAATTCTCTTTAAAAGGTTTATAGCCCAAGTTTTCTTGTTTTTAAGTAGTTTTACCATGTTTTCGGGTCCCGAAAGTGACCAAAATGGGTCTAAACACAACATGTCCTTTGTTCCAGAGATTAAATGATATTAACACTCTTAATATTCATCAAAACCTGCTGAAATAACAGTCCCAAATCGTGTCCTATTTGTTCTACACATCCATAGACTTTAAAATATATAGAAAGTGTCGTAATCGACCATTACACATGTGTAAATCATTGTAACTTGAGTTTAACCATTGATTATTGGGGTGTTTAAAAGTCATTTTTGAGCAGGTTATGAACCTTGTTTGAGAGGGTTTTAAACAAGTGTCTAAAAGAGGTTGCTACTTGTAGAATATCCTTGTAATTGGCTGTAGTACCTCGAACAGAAGCTGGAACCACAAGTCTTGCAAGTTTCAAGCACTAAAACTTCACCAAATGGACACCCTACTTGCGGTTGAAGCTTGGCCGATGGGTGAATGCTTGTTGGTCGCGATTTGGAGGTGGAAATGGAGCTTGGAACCATGAGTTGTGTGTTTGTTTTCAGCTGAGTTCAAGAGAGATAGAGGATATGAGTAGAATGAGAGTGTGTCTTGCAAAAGTGAGGAATGCATGTGTAGTGAATGGGTGTTTAGGGAGGGTGGAGTGTAGTGGTAGACAAAAGCATTCATTGGTGGTTAAGGGGCAGCCGATTTTGTCCTCTTGTAGGCATTTTTAATTTAAAATTTTAATGTAGATAAATAATAATAGGTAGTGTTAATTTGTTGTGTAGTGTAGTATTGTGTAGAATATAAGATGGTATTATTTAGGTAGTTGATAATTGTTGTGCATGCATATGCATGCTCTAGCCATGGGTTCCTAGTGTGTGCATGCACACATCCTTAATTGTTCCACTAATAAATTGATTTCATTGTAAGGGTGACTAATTAATATTCCCGGGCACTAATTTTCTAAAAGGCAAGACTTAAAGTAACAAAAATTCACAAAATCACATAGAATCACAAAAATGGATCAATAACAAATGGTGATTCTAATATTATTGATATAATTAAATTGTTTCTATTATTAGTACTCATAAGATGGGAAATGATGCAATTAAATTAGTGTTTAGAATAGCGACCTTGGGACCGGTTCTCACATTCTCCTACCGTTTAGGAAATTTCATCCCGAAATTTTAGCTTCGATTAGAATCTGAACGGGTGGGTTTGAAGAGATGCGGGTAGTTCTTCCTCATCTTGTCTTCACGTTCCCAAGTGAATTCCGGCCCTCGTCTCGAGTTCCATCTAACCTTGACCTTGGGTATGCGGCTTCGCCTGAGTTGCTTAACCAAGCGGTCCGTGCTCTCTATGGGTTCTTCCACGAAGTTCAGCTTATCATTGATTCTTGTCTCCTTCAACGGTAGCTCTAAGGTTTTGTCTACCAGGCATTTCTTCAAGTTTGACACATGGAAGGTGTCATGTATATACCTCAACTTCTGAGGTAGTTTTAACTTATAAGCCATAGGACCAATTCTTTCAAGTATTTCGAAGGGTCCAATGTATCTCGGGCTTAACTTTCCTCTTTTTCCGAATCTCACGGTTCGCTTCCATGGTGCTACCTTCAACATTACTCTATCACCTATCTGAAACTCTAATGGTTTTCGTCTTCTGTCAGCGTACTTCTTTTGACGGTCCCTTGCTGCCCGTAGACGTTCCTTGATTTTGAAAATCTTATCGGTGGTCTCCAATACGATGTCTGGCCCCAGCACTTGGCTATCACCAATTTCATTCCAACTCAATGGTGACTGACATTTCCTACCATAGAGATCCTCATACGGAGCTGCATTGATACTTGTATGGTAACTGTTATTATAGGAGAACTCCACCAATGGAAGATGGTTATCCCAGTTCCCACCAAAATCAATCACGCAAGCTCACAGCATATCTTCTAAAGTTTGAATAGTCCTTTCGCTTTGACTGTCAGTTTGCGGGTGGTAAGCCGTGCTTAAGTCCAGACGGGTTCCTAAAGCTCGTTGGAGTGATTTCCAGAAACGTGAAGTGAAACAACTATCACGGTCGGACATTATTGATAGTGGCACACCATGCCTAGCCACTATTTCATTGATATACAGTTGAGCCAGTCTTGACATGTCATAGTCTTCCCGAATTGGTAAGAAGTGAGCTGATTTGGTTAGTCTATCCACTATTACCCAAATAGCATCATGACCTCTAGACGTTCTAGGTAACTTAGTAACAAAATCCATCGTGACGTTATCCCATTTCCATTCTGGGATTTCTAGCTGCTGCAACGTCCCCGACGGTTTTTAGTTCTCAGCTTTTACCATGGCACATGTTAGACATTTTCCGACATAAACAGTGATTGATTTCTTGATTCCAGGCCACCTGGAAAGTGCCTTTAAATCTTGGTATATTTTATCACTTCCAGGGTGAACTGAATACCAAGATTTGTGAGCTTCGTCGAGAATTTCCTCTCGAATTCCCCCATGCTTTGGCACCCAAGTTCTCCCTTCGTACTTATATGTACCATCATTTCCTATTTCAAATCGCTTTTCCATTCCAGTTAATCCTTCTCCCGCTAAATTTTCCTCCTTTAACGCTTCACTTTGAGCTTCTTTCATCCTTGCAATTAGGTCAGTGTACACACTTATCCTTAAAGCTCATACACGAAGTGGTTTTTCTCTCTCCTTTCTGCTCAAAGCATCTGCCACCACATTAGCCTTACCAGGATGATAACGGATTTCACACTCGTAGTCGTTTAACAACTCAACCCATCTTCTCTGACGCATGTTTAGCATCTTCTGGTCGAGAATGTGTTGCAAACTTCGATGGTCAGTGTAAATGACGCACTTCATGCCATAGAGATAGTGCCTCCACATTTTGAGAGCAAACACCACGGCACCTAATTCCAGATCGTGCGTAGTATAGTTTTTCTGGTGATCGTTTAGCAGTCTAGATGCATAGGCAATGACCTTGTTACGTTGCATTAGCACACATCCTAACCCCTGACGCGAGGCGTCACAATAGACTACGAAGTCTTCGACTCCTTCTGGGAGGGCCAGAAAAGGTGCACTGCATAACTTTTCCTTGAGCGTCTCAAAGGCTTCATCTTGCTCTGGTTCCCACATAAAGGTTTTGTTCTTCTTAGTCAGTGCGGTCAATGGTTGCACAATGCGTGAGAAGTCCTTTACGAATCGTCGGTAGTATCCGCCAATCCTAGGAATTGGCTAATCTCAGTGGGAGTTTTAGGAATCTTCCAATTCTTTATGGCTTCAATCTTGGAAGGGTCAACTTGAATCCCATTCTTATTCACTACATGCCCCAGAAATTGGATCTCTCGCATCCAAAATTCACATTTTGAAAATTTGGCATATAGTTGCTCATTCTTGAGTAACTCAAGAATTAGTCTGAGATGCTTCTCGTGCTCTTCCTTATTACTGGAGTAGATCAGAATGTCGTCGATGAACACAATCACAAACTTGTCGAGATATGGGTGGCATACACGGTTCATGAGATCCATGAATGCTGCTGGTGCATTAGTCAGCCCAAAAGGCATGACTAAGTACTCATAGTGTCCATACCTAGTTCAGAAAGCCGTCTTGGGTATGTCTTCTTCTCTTATCTTTAGTTGGTGGTAACCAGATCTCAAATCTATCTTGGAGAAGTAGCTTGCTCCTTGAAGTTGATCGAATAGGTCGACTATCCTCGGAAGAGGGTAACAGTTCTTTATGGTCAGCTTATTTAGCTCTCGGTAGTCAATGCACATGCGTAAGGTTCCGTCCTTTTTCACAAATAGCACCGGGGCACCCCATGGAGAGACACTCGGACGTATGAATCCTTTGTCCAATAGTTCTTGAATTTGTATCATCAGTTCCTTCATTTCAGGAGGGGCGAGTCGATACGGCGCCTTGGCTACCGGTGCAGCGCCAGGCAGCAAATCTATTTGGAATTCTACTTGTCGATTCGGGAGAAGTCCCGGTAGGTCTTCCGGAAACACTTCAGTGTATTCAGAAACCACTGGGATATCTGAAATCTTCTTCTCCTCTTTGGTCTTCATCACGTAGACTATGAAAGCTGAGCATCCCTTCCTTAAGCTCTTAGGAGCTTTTAAATGGGATATCATGGGGCATAAAGTGTTACTCCTTTCTCCTTGCACCACTAACACTTCTTTGTCGTTCAACAGTATCTTGAGTAGGCGTTCATTACAAACAATTTCGACTCTGTTCTTAGCTAGCCAGTCCATGCCAACAACCACATCGAATCCTCCTAACTTAATGGGCATCAGATCTATTTTAAATGTATTTCCATCTAGACTCATTGAACAATCCTTGAAGATTTCATTAGTTTCTAAAATGTTGCCATCAGCTAATTGGACGGTAAACATATTGGCTAAGGTACACATAGCTAGGTCAATCAAGGATCTAAAAGCACTAGAGATAAAACTAGCAGTCGCTCCAATATCAAACAAAACGGTAGCAGGATGATTGTTTACAAGAAATGTACCGTTAACCACATCAGGTTCCTTTCGGGCTCCAGCTGGGTCCATCACAAAAGCTCTTCCCTTAGGCTTGTTGGCCTTGGCATCCTTATCTCTACCCAGCTTAGGACATTTGCTCCTCATGTGTCCTGGATCCCCGCATTCATAGCATTGCTTCCCTGGTATGAAAGTACAATCCTTGATCAGGTGCCCAGTCCTTTTGCACCTAAAGTAGGGTATTGGTTGCATTCCCCTTGATGGTGTAGCTTGCACTTGTTGCAAAAATGGGCTTGTTCCCGTATACAGCCTCCGGGTCTTGCTTCCCTGATCATCACGTCTCCCACCTTTGAAACTTTTCCTTCCTGACCAGCTACTACTTCCAACTGCTTTCTTTGCTTCAAACCACCTTCTTTTCTCTCTAACAAACTTCTTCTTCTTGTCACTCCTAATTTGCTCAGTCCATCCAGCCCTAACTAGGTCATCGGTCAAACTACTGGTGAGGTCAACTGCGGATTGTAAAGTCAAGGGCTTAGAGGATCGGACCATTCCCCTAATTCTGGGATGTAGCCCCTAGATGAATCGTGCTACGCCTTTAGATTTGGGTGTCACCAGGTGTGGCACCAGCCGGGATAGGGCTAAGAAACGATTGATGTACTCCGTGTAATTGGGACCTTTCATCTCCAGGCTCGGGAACTCCGATTCTAGCTTCTCAAGTAAATTGACGGGGCAATACTTGTTGGTTATCAGCTCTCTGAATTCGGTCCAGCTCAATTTACATTGCAGTATTCCTTCCCGAGCTTGTGTGATCGTCTACCACCACTCCAATGCCGATCCTTTCAGTGATTGAGAAGCAAATCTCACCATGTGGTCCAGTTTGTATTCGCTGATATCCAGTACAGCCTCCATCTCATCAATCCATCTGTAAGTCTCTATAGCACCCTCAGTGCCATAGAAGTCCTTAGGTTTGCATGCCATCAAGCTCTTATAGGAGCATCCATTCCTTAACGCCTCAGATTCCTCGTTGTTTTCAGTCCCATTACTACCTCCGGCATCGTTCCGGTCAGCATTGATCTGAGCGATGATGGTTGGTATCGCCTGAGCAATTTGCTGTGCTACGAGATTTGCTATCCTCTCTTCATTCCCTGGGTTATCATTCCCCCTGATGGGAGTCTCTGGAGGAGTAGAAGGTTGATTTCTGGTTCGCCCTGCTCCTTCATGACGACCTCGGTAGGCTCCTTGTCTCCCGATACGTGTTCCTCTTCTGGCAGGCATTCTGATAGTATCATAGATAAAGTCGTTTTAGCGTCTCATAATTTGTTTCAAACAATCTATGCATCACTTCCCTACAAGGCTTCCTTTATATGAGGAGAGAATACGGTGTATAATTATACATAACCTTCCAATTTCCCACAGATTACTAATTTAAACAGTTTAAACAGTCATCAAGAATGGCATGGCTCAACACCATGAAATACACAACACATGGCAGATAATCATAAATGTTTCAACATCATTGTATCGTAGAAATCAGTTCAAAATAAGACAAAGTCAATAGTATCAGAGTCTAGCTCTTACAAAGTGGAAGGTGCCATCACCCCCATAAATAATAATAATAATAATAGTGTCAGATAACGATAAGATTGTTTCCTTCAACTGTCCAATGACAGATAGTTCTTCCTCCTTCCACATGTCGCCTTCACATCCACTTCTTCTTCAGCCATCCCATCCATCTAGAGCTCTTCTTCTTTTGTTCCTGCTCCAACCTATGCACCCCATGTGAAGCCATCATAGCCTGGAATTGAGCAGACTGGGAGGTCCGAGTAGCGTGCTGAAGAGTCAGCTCGTGGTGACGGACGGTCCTCAAGAGCTCCTCCAGTGCTGCATCAATGGGTCCTACGTCACTTGCCCGGCGACTGGATTGGGAGTACCTATCCCCTGCCAGTACACTAGGGTCGTCATACATGCTGTGCCTCGGAGGCATCCAGGGCTCCTCCTGTGGGTGGCGTCGGAGTGGGTCAAACGGCGGGTGGCGTAGGTATAGGAGTCCTAACGGGTGGTGGAGGAGGAGGTGGCATCCTAAACGAGACTGAAGGTCCAAGCCTAGCACTCTTGCGTGGACGAGTGATGGTGCGTGCTCCCCTATTCCCAATAGACGGGATAGGTGAGTGGGACGGAGCGGCAACATGCGGCGAGTGGGAGGGTGTCTGGCTCCTGGAAGGTGTCGTCGAAGAAGAGTCCTCGAAAGCTTCAGTGTCGTCCGAGGTGACGGATATCCATCCTTCGTGTCCACACTTCCTAAGATATTCCTCATACTCAGTACGCAATTTTGCCTTCTTGGTGTCCCCCGTTGGTGCACTGCTCTCAGTAGGGTAAGCAGGTGCTTTTCCTTTATCAGCCATAGTTTGTTTTCCTGTAAAAGACATCATGAGTAATTTGGTTTCTCATAGCTCATCAGAGTCTTACTAATAATATTATACTCATAGTACTAGTGATGGCATTAGTATCAGGAATCTCTATGTATTCCTATCAATGATATTAAATCAATTATTTCTCAAAATAATGTCGGGTAAAACAGTTCATCTTTAAAAATCCATTTCAAATCCCCAGTCAAAATAAGTTTCAAAGTTCATCAGTATTAAATAGAAAAGCCCAAACATAACTTAGAGGTTCGTGATGGAAATTGCGCGTCCGGTAAATTCATGATTACGTTGATCAAGTGTAATCATCAATTTACCCAACCTGATCATTCCAACACTTTCCCACAAGGACAGTCCTAGGGTATCAGGGTTGTAGCCTAGGGTCTACTATGGTATTCCTGACTTCTCTACAACCCTGGCTCTGATACCAATCTGTCACACCCCGGGCCCAGGTAGGGTGGGACGTCATAGATTAGCAACAACATACATGTTAGCGGAAACAAACCAATATAAGAGCTCAAAGGGAGAGAACATCACATGGCATTTCAAGTTTTTAAAAGACACCGGGCTGGAAACAGATCCAGTCCCAAATGTTTACATGTTTCAACATAAACTAAATAGTCATTGTATCAAATTATTCGAGTCACAAATTGGTCACACAAACAATGCCATGGTCTCGGTGTTGAGTCTAAGTCTTCCATAATAGCTAAGAGTCTTCACGGGTTACCTGAAACATGCTCAAAAGAAAATAGTGTCAACTAAAAAGTTGGTGAATTCAAGTGCTTAAAGTTTCAAAAACAATAAAAGGAACTCTTAAAGTCCACAGTAAGGTTTTAGAATCAAGTGTGAAATCTTATGAAAAATCTCATTTTATTTTTAAAAGCATCATTTTTAGTATCAGTCATCGTGGGGTATCACAATCAACCCTGCACTTGGTCCCCGGTTGGCCTCTTCTAAACTTGTGTTTAACCGGATATTCACGAAGGAAGGAACCAAGCCTCAAATCAGTGAACCATACCTTCTAGGATGGTTCACCATAGTTTCTTAATCAAAACTTGTTACATGCCACATACGATCACTCAGGATCTCAGTGGGGTACCTCCCTATAGCGGGAGCCACTGTGTGTGGGGGATTCCCCAAATAGATCTATCCATATAAAGCAAGCGGTTCACAAAATAATTAATGATGAAGATATGAGTGTCAGCAGGTATCCAAAAGTCCCACATACAATCATCAAGTAAAGCATAATCATAGTTCATAAAACAAAAGAGCATGTTTCATCCCAAAAACAGTAAGTAAAAAGGGATCACTAGAACTCACCTTAGATATTAAGCAAAAGAATCTCCTCGTGTGCCGGGAATATCTCAAGTATAGCACCATAACATGAATATATTAAGTGATTAGCTACTGCTCTAAACCTATTTAAGGTGCAACAAGAGTGTCTAAGTCTTAGTTGGGCGGATTCGGCTTTGATTCGATTAGGGTTTGCATAAAAAGTTTCCTTTTATGGAAAGTTAAGGTTTCTCATACAATTAAGGGTTTCTACATTACTAAGTCAAGAATGTATGGTAAATATGCTATTCGAGTGACTAAAGTGCTTATTGGAGTCGATTATGAAGTTTAACAAAATTTTACAGTTTAGCCCCTGAAGTTTCAAAATTGATAGTTTCTACCCTTAAGTTTGGTTTCTTGTATTCGATGACTTTTATAACAAAAAATCAGGTTCATCACCTTAATCTTATTAATTTGAAGAACATATACCCAAATTTCAGTTTATGGACTCGGTTTATAAATTACGCGTTTAACGTTACCGGTTACGGTAAAACGAAGGGTCTAAGATGGTTACCTATGAGTATTCATGTTTTTGAGTCTAGGAATAGTAGATAATTTTTAAAGACATTTTTATAAGTTTCCAACCTGTTAAATCTCCAAAATTTGCCTCTAGTAGTGGAAAGACTCGTTTTTACATTTAAACCGTTAAAACGCGTTTTTAACGGGTTTGACCATTTTAAGCTTGTTTGACCAAGCATTATACTTTTGAAGTTATTTTATCATTTAACCTACTGGAATAACATGATTTTTATAATTTCTAACCTTATACCCATTTTTCTTAGATTTTCCTAAAAACGTCTCTCGGTTAGCATCCGTTTCACTTAAAAATCCATTTAAATTACCTTTTGACCACTAAAAATTCCCATTGACTCCAGAACACTCTATTAATCCTTAATGAACCTGTAATTATCTTTAAAAAGTTTATAGCCCAAGCTTTCTTGTTTTAAGTAGTTTTACCATGTTTTCGGGTCCCGAAAGTGACCAAAATGGGTCTAAACACAACATGTCCTTTGTTCCAGAGATTAAACAATATTAAAACTCTTAATATTCATCAAAACCTACTGAAATAAACAGTCCCAAATAGTGGCCTAGTTGTTCTACACATCCATAGACTTTAAAATATATAGAAAGTGTCATAATCGACCATTACACATGTGTAAATCATTGTAACTTGAGTTTAACCATTACCAAAACTTTATCTAACTTAAAATATGATTATTGGGGTGTTTAAAAGTCATTTTTGAGCAGGTTATGAACCTTGTTTGAGAGGGTTTTCAACAAGTGTCTAAAAAAGGTTGCTACTTGTAGAAAGAGGGGTTTTTCATGGTGTTCTTGTGCTAATACCTTCCATTCATGGTGTACAACCATTTGTAACATTCAAAACAGATTATTAGAAGTTTAATGAGACATTAGAAATCAGGTTACAAGGTTAGTTCTCAAGGGTTACAAGGTACACAAGTTGGATGGTGCAAAAACACCAAAAATAGGGTTTTCAAGGGATAAATCGGGTTCTACCCCTTGGAATGACTATTATATCATGTGATATACCTTCAAGAACGTTGGGAACTCCTCAAGAACAAAGTGATGGTGAGAAGTTTCTGCTACAACAAGAAAAGGTAAGGTTTTTAGGTGAAAAATGAAGAAAACATTAGAAATGTCCAAACCGAGCACATGGAGCTTACACTTGATGTAACTCATGGTTTGGAAGGTGTTGATGGTCGTGAATGGCTAGAATCTCCTTGGACTTGGCTGTAGTACCTCGAACAGAAGCTGGAACCACAAGTCTTGCAAGTTTCAAGCACCAAACTTCACCAAATGGACACCCTACTTGCGGTTGAAGCTTGGCCGATGGGTGAATGCTTGTTGGTCGCAATTTGGAGCTGGAAATGGATCTTGGAACCGTGAGTTGTGTGTTGTTTTCAGCTGAGTTCGAGAGAGAGAGAGGAGATGAGTAGAATGAGAGTGTGTCTTGCAAAAAGTGAAGAATGCATGTGTAGTGAATGGGTGTTTAGGGAGGGTGGAGTGTAGTGGTAGACAAAAGCATTCATTGGTGCTTAAGGGCAGCAGAATTTGTCCTCTTGTGGGCATTTTTAATTTATATTTTTAATGTAGATAAATAATAATGGGTAGTGTTAATTTGTTGTGTAATGTAGTATTGTGTAGAACATAAGATGGTATTATTTAGTTAGTTGATAATTGTTGTGCATGCATATGCATGCTCTAGCCATGGGTTCCTAGTGTGTGCATGCACACATCCTTAATTGTTCCACTAATAAATTGATTTCATTGTAAGGGTGACTAATTAATATTCTCGGGCAGTAATTTCTAAAAGGCAAGACTTAAAGTAACAAAAATTCACAAAATCATATAGAATCATAAAAATGGATCAAATAACAAATGGTGATGCTAATATTATTGATATAATTAAATTGTTTCTATTATTAGTACTCATAAGATGGGAAATGACGCAATTAAATTAGGGTTTAGAATAGTGACCTTGGGACCGGTTGTCACAAGTTAAGAGTACAGGATGAAGATATACCAAAGACTGCATTTAGAACTAGGTATGGTCATTATAAATTTCTTGTAATGCCGTTTGGATTAACCAACGTTCCAGCAATATTTATGAATCTATTGAATAGAGTATGTAAACCTTATTTAGATAAATTCGTTATAGTCTTCATAGATGACATTCTGATTTACTCTAAAAATAAGGAAGACCATGAACAACACTTAAGGTTAACTTTGGAATTACTAGGAAAGGAAAAATTGTATGTAAAATTTTCGAAATGTGAATTTTGGAAAAGGGAAGTACAATTCTTAGGACACATAGTTAATCAAGATGGTATACAAGTTGACCCAGCAAAGATTAAAGCGGTAAAGAAGTGGGAAATTTCAAAGACACCAACTGAAGTGCGGCAATTCCTAGGTTTAGCAGGATATTATAGGAGATTTATAGAAAATTTCTCAAGAATAGCTCAACCTTTGATAGAATTGATCCAGAAAGATAGGAAGTATGTATGGGGAGAAAAACAAAATGAGGCATTGAACTCCTCAAAAATAAGTTATGTAGTACTCCTATTTTAGCATTGCAAGTGTTGGTACACATGTCCCTAGTTCTAGTTCTAATGAGCTTAAATGTAATTGACTTTCATTTTTTACACTGATGTAATGTTTATATATGTAATGAGAACTCTTCTTTGAATGTTTATTGGTTATTGAATGTTATATCTATAATTGATTATTACACGCTTATGTGAACATGTTATACTGGTTTATAGTTGTTAGACATAGTTCTGTATCATTAAAGGTTCAGGAATATGTTTAACTAAGTCTCATGATTCAGTCGCACGATCGGACCATGCGAATGGGCCAGTCGCACGACTAAACCAGGTGATTGAGCCAAACGTACAATTGAGTCATAAGACTAACTCAGTCGTACGAATGAATCAATCGTACGACTCAGTCGCATGACTGAGCCATACGCATGGCTCAGTCGTACGAATGAAAACTGTAACAAAATACCACTTAATTCGTGGAAAAACGGACCACTTCGAGAACTCTTAAGCCTAGCCATCCATGTTCGTCCAGGGAGTCCCTTCCAACTTCATAGAACGTTTCTGATCACTTCTAATCAATTCTTAATGTATTCTAATTGTTAGTTTTGATCGGATTAACGTTCTCCCTGATTGGATCGCCAATCAAATAGGATTCCGCACTATTTGATCTGGTTTCATGTTTTATCAGTTAATACTCCATACGTATACGGTCCTAACAAGTGGTATCAGAGCTTTGGCTCTTGATTCTACGTGGATTGAATCGCGTTTTTGCAAAAGTCAACGTTTTCAATCAAAAGATCCGTTCTTATTGCATTAAAATTCAGTTTTTACGAGTGTATGTGTTCAAAAGTTAGTCTTTTTCGAGTTTCAGCCGATTAGGGTTTTCAAAATTGTGTTTTTAGGTCGAATTTCATGAAAATTTTGAAAAATTTCGAATTCATCAGTCTCAGTCGCACGATTGACCCAATTGCACGACTGAACTTCATTCGCACAACATAATCTAACGATTGGCCCATTGTTTGTTCAATCGCTTGATTGGTCCAGTCTTTTGTTCATTCGCACGATTATCCCAGTCGTCTGCTCATTCGTACGACTAAGCTCAATCGCACAGTTGAGTCTCAGTCGCATCCCCAGTCGCATCCCCAGTCGCATACCCAGTCTGCAGCATGGCATCATCGTCACGGGTTTTGGGAAAAAGACGTGCTCGTTCTGGATCCCCTCCACCTGTACCTCACCGAGTGTATGACTGGCCGCGACATCCTTACCCCCGTGGTGAGATAGGCTGGGATCAACTGTTTGTGCCACCTGAACGCGACCCTCCACGAGATTGGAGTTATTACCCGACTTGTATAGATCGCATGATTTGTAGAGAGCGTGTTCCGAAGCCGGCCACTGCTGGACCTAGGACTAGGTCAGCAACTACCTCTGCCACACCCACCCTCCCATCTCTAGATGTACCCCTTGAGCAAGCCGTGGCGGCATTGACCGTGACACTTGAGACTGAGCGTCGACGAGTTGGAATGCTCACTGACGAGAACTCCACACTTAAGAATGATATACGCCGACTATGGCTAAAGATGGCTATAATTGAGGAGCGGTTATCGATGTCCATCCTAGGAAATTTCAAAATGGCTGGTAGAGTGATGGATCTTACTGAGTGTATGGGCGAACAGGATCTCCACAATGTGGGCGTCGAGAGCAGACTAACCGGATTAGAAGCACAGCTCGTAGCACTACAAATCGAGGATAACCCTGCACCTGTTGAAGACTCCGATGAAGACCCTGAGGAAGAACCAGAAGAAGCTCCGGACGGTGGAAACAGTGATGGATCAGCTTTGTTCGATTGATTCTCTTTATTCTTATAACTTTGACTGCATAGCATTTATTTTGAAACCTATGTGGGAAGGGTTGTTTCCCCACTCGAACGACAAACTCAAATTTTGACATTGATAAATATTTTGTGACTCATATGCAATTTATTTACCTTTGGTTACTATTTTGTTATAAATGTTGTGGTGGTGACGAATTCATTATTTCCTCATGTTTACTGTACTTCAATGAGATAAATGTGTTTGATGTTACTCATTATTGTATTTGTGAATGTAAAGTGAAAGAAAATGGACGTCCGAGGACGTGGACGTGGTCGAGGACGTGGGCGCGGACGTGGATGTGGGCACAGACGTGGACGTGGCACCAGTGATCAAGGCGGCGGTGCTATCAACATGACCCCTGCTGAATTAGCTGCCCTGATAAACGAACATGTTCAGGCAGCGGTAGCTGCTACCCAACCGGGACAGCCAGCAGGTAATCGATAATAGAATGTTAAATCAAATGCCATAGTTAATCGTATAGGATATCTGATCAATGTTTATCGTGTTAAAACAGGACCACCAGTGTGTACTTAAAAGTCCTTCATGGACTGTAAGCCACACACCTACAGCGAAACTGAGGGAGCTGTAGGGCTCGTACGCTGGTTTGAGAAGACGGAATCCGTTTTCTCCAAGTGCAACTGCCCACCTATCGACCAGGTGAAATACGCTACTGGAACTTTGGAAGGTGCCACGTTGTCCTGGTGGAATGCACAGGTACAAATGCTAGGGCAAGTCATGGCATATGAACTCCCCTGGAATGAATTAAGGAGATGATGACCGAGGAGTACTATCCTCGAAGTAAAGTGCAAAAGCTAGAAATGGAGTTCTGGCAACTGAAAATGCAAGGCTCGGAAATAGAGGCTTATACTACTAGAACTCATGAATTGGCCACTCTATGCCCAGGAATGGTAAATGAGATGCATAAGCGGGTGGAGCACTACATTCAGGGATTGGTGCCCGAGATTCGGAGCATGGTGACTTCCTCCAACCCAGCTACAATTCAGCAAGCTATTCGCTTAGCCAACAAACTGACCGACGAAGCTGTGGAACAAGGACGGTTACCGAAACAGGGCGCTGTGGTGAGTGTGCCCGATAACAAAAGGAAATGGGATGCTTCCAACAACAACAAATCATCATCATCTAGCGGTCAACATCAACCTCAGCAACAACAACCGCAGCAACAACAACGGAGGTTCGATAACAATCGTAACTTCAACCTGACTGCTTCAAACAATCAAGGACCAAACAGATATGGTGGTAAACAACCAAGGTGCACGCGGTGTAACTACCACCATGTGGGAAGGTGTGACAACTTCAAATGTCAGATTTGCGGTAAAATGGGACACTTAGCCAAGGATTGTCGTGGTGAGTTGGTAAAGAAGCCATAAGAACCTCAGGAGACTCCCAAGGGTTGTTTTGAATGTGGGAAGGAAGGGCATTACATGCGAAACTGCCCGCAACTGAGGAAAAATGGTAATGGCAATGGCAATGGTCACAATAACAACAACCAAGGCAACAACAACAATGATGGCAACGGCAATAGGAATGGTGGCAATAACAATGGAGCCAAGGGAGAGCCTTCGTCATTGGCTCAGGTGAGGCTCTAAATGACCCTACAACTGTTACTGGTAGGTTTTCTGTCAATGGATGTTTGCTACGGTACTGTTTGATACTGGAGCCGATAGGAGTTTCATATCCTTAAAGTTTTGTAGTCTTCTAAGTGATATTCCCTCTGCCTTAGAATCTAAATACACCATAGAATTGGCCGATGGTAAACAGATTCATGTAACACATATCCTTAGAGATTGTAAGATAGAGCTTACTGGTCATACTTTCGCTATAGATCTTATGTCTGTTACACTGGGGAGTTTTGACGTTGTGATAGGCATGGATTGGCTCTCTAATAAGCAAGCGGAAGTCATATGTCACAAGAAAATCATACGAATTCCTGTTGGTGACAAAATCCTTACAGTCAGAGGCGATAGGAGTGGTGCAGTGATAGGCATCATCTCTTACATGAAAGCACAAAAGTTGTTACGAAAAGGTCGTTTGGCTATCCTGGCACTCGTCACCAATAAACAACCGGAGGAAAGGAGAATGGAGGACATACCTGTGGTACGAGACTTTCCAGAGGTGTTTCCAGAGGATCTTCCCGGACTACCACCTCATCACCAGGTGGAATTCCAAATTGAACTGACTCCCGGCGCAACCCCGATTGCTAGGGCACCTTATCGATTAGCACCGAACGAACTACAGGAGTTATCATCATAACTTCAGGAGCTTTAGATAAGGGTTTTATTTGACCTAGCACATCACCTTGGGGAGCCCCTGTCCTCTTTGTTAAGAAGAAAGATGGCACGTTTGAATGTGCATCGAGTATAGTAAGTTAAACAAAGTCACAGTCAAAAACCGATACCCTTTACCTCGTATCGACGACTTATTTGATCAGCTACAGGGATCAAGCTATTATTCAAAGATTGATTTGAGATCTGGTTATCATCAACTTAGAGTCCGAGAAGAAGACATCTCCAAAACTGTGTTTCGTACTCGTTATGGTCATTACGAGTTCTTGGTCATGCCTTTTGGGTTGACTAATGCACCTGCGGTGTTCATGGACCTCATGAATCGCGTGTGCAAACCCTATCTCTATCAGTTCATCATTGTGTTTATCGATGACATACTGATATACTCTAGGACCAAGGAGGACCATGAAGAGCACTTACGATTGATCATAGAACTATTGAAGAATGAGCAACTGTACGCTAAATTCTCCAAGTGTGACTTCTGGATACAGGAAGTGCAATTTCTAGGTCATATTGTTAATGAGAAGGGAATACATGTTGATCCTGCCAAGATTGAAGCGATAAAGAGTTGGGCTATACCCAAAACACCAAGCGAGATAAGGCAATTTTTGGGGTTAGCAGGGTATTACCGACGATTCATAGAGGGATTTTCTAAGATTGCACAACCTCTCACAGCCTTGACCCACAAAGGAACGGCATACAAATGGGGTGAAAGTCAAGAGGCGGCTTTTCAGCTATTAAAAAAACTCTGTATTGCACCGATATTGGCACTGCCAGAGGGAACAGATGATTTCGTGGTGTATTGTGACGCATCCATTCAAGGATTGGGTTGTGTCCTGATGCAACGTGACAAAGTAATAGCCTACGCCTCGAGACAACTGAAGGTTCATGAGAAGAACTATACCACCCATGACTTAGAAACGGGTGCAGTAGTTTTTGCCTTAAAGATTTGGAGACATTACTTGTACGGTACCAAATGCACTATCTACACCGATCACAAGAGTCTTCAGCGTATCTTTGAGCAAAAGGAGTTAAATATGAGGCAGCGACGTTGGGTGGAGCTTCTGAACGATTATGATTGCGCTATCGAGTACCATCCGGGAAAGGCGAATGTGGTTGCCAATGCCTTAAGCAGGAAAGAAACAGCTAAACCCAGGTGGGTGCGAGCCTTACAGCTTACAATCAGTACTAATCTGCCTGAACAGGTAAAGGAAGCACAAATAGAAGCCTTAAAGGAGGAAAATGTTAGTTCTGAGTCATTACGGGGAATGGACAAACAATTGGTAGTGAAAGAGGATGGAATTCAGTACTTCATGGATAGACTTTGGGTGCCTGTCTATGGTAATCTAAGGAAATTAGTTATGAGTGAGGCACACAAGTCTAAGTACTCTATACATCCTGGATCTGACAAGATGTATCATGACTTAAAGGCGTACTACTGGTGGCCTAATATGAAGGCGGATGTAGCCACGTATGTGAGCAAGTGTTTGACCTGCTCAAAAGTCAAGGTAGAATAGTAAAAACCATCTGGATTGTTACAACAACCCGAGATACCAATGTGGAATTGGGAACAAATCTCCATGGATTTTATTACTAAGTTACCCCGGACTAATAATGGTTGTGACACAATATGGGTTATTGTGGATCAGTTGACAAAGTCTGCTCATTTCCTTGCAATTAAAGAAACGGATAAGATGGAGAAACTAACCCGACTGTATCTGAAGGAAATCGTTTCGAGACACGACGTACTGATCTTAATTATTTCTGACCGCGATGCTCGTTTCACGTCACACTTCTGGCAATCACTACAAAAATCTCTTGGTACACGATTGGATATGAGTACTGCTTATCATCCATAATCTGACGGCCAGAGTAAGTGTACCATACAGACTTTGGAGGATATGCTTCGTGCTTGTGTGATTGATTTCGGGAACAACTGGGAAGTTCACCTGCCATTGGTGGAATTTTCCTATAATAACAGCTATCACACTAGCATACAGGCAACACCCTTGAGGCTTTGTATGGGAGAAAATGTAGATCACCGGTTTGCTGGGCTGAAATTGGTGATAGTCAACTAACGGGTCCCAAGCTAATACATGAGACAACTAAGAAGATTGTGCAGATACAGAATTGTATGGCTGCAGCGCGAGATAGACAGAAAAGTTATGCTGACAAGAGACGGAAACTATTAGAGTTTCAGATTGGTGACAAGGTCTTATTGAAGGTCTCACCATGGAAAGGCGTAGTTCGGTTTGGCAAGTGAGGGAAGCTAAATCCGAGGTATGTTGGACCATTTGAGATATTGGTAAGAATAGGTCCAGTGGCCTATCGACTAGCCTTACCTGATTCACTGCGTGGAGTACACGATGTGTTTCATGTTTCAAATTTGAAAAAATGTCTATCTGACGAGACACTAATTGTACCACTAGAGGATGTTCAAGTGGATGAACAATTACGCTTTATCGAAGAACCAGTCGAGGTGATGGACCGTGAGGTGAAAACACTTAACCAAAGCAAGATATCCATAGTCAAAGTTTGTTGGAACTCGCGACGTGGACCGGAATTCACATGGGAACGTGAAGATCAAATGAAGCTTAAGTATCCTCAACTATTCGAAAAGACGATGCCTGCAGACAAAGGTATTGATTTAAATTTCGGGATGAAATTTCTTTCAACATGGGGATGATGTGACATCCAAAACTCACTATATTTTGATTTCTGTGTGCCAATGCAATAGACCAGTGATGGAACACTCTCACCATGTAATGCAATTTTCGGGACGAAAATTCTTTCAACATGGGGATAATGTGACATCCGGTAATTTTCCGTTACCAAACTCCGTTAGTTCCGTTAAGTCTTGCATACACGTGTCATAAGCACACACTAGTTGTCGTTGAATATTGGTGACCTAATAATAATAATCAATGATAAACAATGATAATCTAATTAATAATGTTGATTATTAGTTATGATTATATGATTTATAAATTTATAGAATTTTAAATATTGATTTTATAAATTTTACGCGATAACGTGATTATGTGTTATATATATATTTCTATGTGTTATGTGACTTATTGTAAATGTTTATGACTATGATTATTGACTAATAATACTTATAATTTTTAGTTAAAATTTATAAAAAGTACTACAAGGGTTAAATTTTATAAAACAAAATTAAAGGAGGGTTTAAGGTAACAATCTAATCTAGTTAAGTTTCACAAAAACCCAACCCTAGCCCCTATACCCATTCTCAGCCGCAAACACCACCCCACACCCTCATACCTTGTGAAATCAAGCTAATAGATCAAGAACAATCCGATTTCAAGTGTTAATCAAGTATTACAAGTTGACTCTTCGTGCTAATCATCACCTAAAGGTATGTAGCATGTTGTTTTGCGATTTCTAGGTTCTTGAAGAACCCTAATTTGCGATTATTGATGATGACATGAAATTGGTGGTTAATTCATGTTAGTATGGTTGTATTGATACTAGATTAGGTGTCAATTTCATGTTTTACTATGGATTTTGATGTTCTAGCCAAATTAGGTCAAACTAGGAACTTGATTTGGGGAAATTTCATGATTGATCAAATTGATGTTTGTTTGATGATGTTATGATGTTAATTAGATAATATGAATGCTAGGATACATTGATCTTGCAAGAAATTTGTTAATTGAAGGTTTTGTTCATAGGTTACTAATAATAGTAACTTTATTTTGCATGTAATGTTGAATTGTTGATGTATTGATGTTATAGATTGTTTATGATGATAGTTGGATGTTAGATTGTTGCTATAAACATTGGTAATACAAGAATACATGCTAGAATCCATACATTACTAAAAATAGTAACTTTTTAGATATGAATTGATGAATTATGTTAGTTTGATGTTGTTGATCATACTTAGATGTTACTATGAAATTGAAATAGTATATTATTGATGAATTATGTATACATTGGGTGTTTAGTAGATTTTGGGATGTACTTTCCCAAAAGGGAAACTTTATTTTGATGAACTTTAGATATGATGGTTTGGACATGTTCTTGATAATAGGATCATGCTAGAGTGTTTATTGTGGATATCTAATGTGTTAGAATGTGTTATTGGAGTTGTATGAATGCTTGATGAACCTTGATGATCATGTATGGTATTGAATGTTGATTAGTAACTAGGGCATCATGTTTGGGACTGGATATTGATCATTGTTGTGTATGTTGGATGGAATGAAATCGGTTAATGAATGTGATTATGATATTTGATTTGGTATGGATGATTAATTGGTAAATTATCTGCTTTGGCCTGTTTATGATAATTCATAGTTATGGATCATATGAGTAGGGTATGCATGATTTGATCTTGCATGATGTATGACTATGTTGTTTAAATGGTTTACAACACATAATGTCACCAACGGGTCAAACGGGTCAACTAGGCCACATGTATGTTGTCTTTATAAAACCTTGAGTTCTTTGTTGTAGAGCACTTAGGGTTTCCTTAGGATTTCTATTTACACGCACTCATGTACTTGTGTGTTCTAGGTAACCTTTGAAGGTTATCTTCCCACTTGTTCTTGTCAAGTTAAGCCTTAAATATCTATCACGCATATCAGGTGAGTTCATGCCCCACTCTTTATTTAAATCTCTTTTGGGGGAGATAGCATACTGGTAATCTTGCAAACGCTTTATGTATTTAAGTTATGTATAATATTAATATGGTGCTGTTTACCATGGAAAAGTCCTCACACTTTGAATTGTAAATATTGAATAGCGGGGAACTTGGGTAGTACTACTAGGTTTGACGAGCCCCACCTGTGTGACTCAAGGTCAACCGGGTGCAATTTGTCCTATGAACATTTGTCACGACCTGGTACGTCGTGGCAGGAGGCAAAAACTATCACCGTCAGCTTCAATTGCAAAATCACTATGAATTAATATTTATTGTTAATAGACTAGCTATCTGCTACAATCCACTGCTTATATATATCACAATTGTTAAACTATTTATGTTTAAACGCAAACTCTTGAACTCACCAACCATTGTGTTGACATTTTAGTATGTTATTCTCAGGTCGATAACCCAGCTTGCCAGTAGGAGCACATCACGAGTCCAGCATGCATTCTAAGGATTTAAATTATAAACACAATTACTTGTCTTTTAGTCATGGTTTTCAAGTATCTGGATGGCGCTTGTTTTGCCATATTATGCATTTATATATTTTGGGTTTGTCTTATTTTGCAAAACACTTCCGCATTGTTTTAAAGTTTGAACTCTGGTTTGGTTTATATTAAATATGGCATATAGAATCATTCTGAGTAACTATTGACTGTGATCCTGGTTTGTTCACACGCCTCGCGGTAAAACTCCGCACGTGGATTTTGAGGGTGTGACAGTCTGCTCATTCGTACGACTAAGCTCAATCGCATAGTTGAGTCTCAGTCGCATCCCCAGTCGCATCCCCAGTCGCATACCCAGTCGTTTTGTCAAGTTTTCAGACTAGTTCATTATGGATACACAGGACTTTGCTCTCTCAGCCGGGAAGGACTCTAGAATTCAGAATCTTTTGCTCTTGGAGAATGAGATCGGGAATCACAACAAACCACCAAAGTTTCTGTCTCTTGACGAATATCCTCAATGGAAGCAACGGTTTGAGATTCATCTGAATAGAGTGGATACAAACTTATGGAGCACTATTGAGATTGGCTACACTATGCCAGTTGGAGCTGATGGTATTCCACTGACACTAAGTGGTTTGAGTGATGCACAAAAAACTGCATACAATGCTGAGAAGAAGGCCTATGCATTGTTGACACAGTCCATTCTGAAAGATATTTTCCATCAGTTCTCAGAACACAAACAGTGCAAAAAGTTATGGAAGGCTCTTGAGAAACGTTATGAAGGAAATTCAACACTTAAGTCTCTAAAGGCCAAAGCTTTGAAGAAGGAATTTGATAACTTCTTGTCAATTGGGAATGAAAGTTTGGATGATGTGATCGACCGCTTCTATCATTTGATGAGTGAACTACACACTCATGGGGTTAAAACGTCCATGGAAGATAAAGTGTCGAGTTTGGCTGATGGTTACCTGATAAGTGGGATTCATTTGTTTCCACTTTAAGACATAATGTTATGCTGGAGACATTGGACATAAATGATTTTATTCTGAAATTAAGGGAGGAAGAGGTAAGACATAAGTACAAGTCTAAGAAGGGAACCTACACTCAGAATCCTTATCTCTACAATGTGACCCCTACTACAGCGTCTTCTAGTGCACCCTTGCAAACTGCTTTCGTGTCTAACACATCTGCAAAATGTTCAAAGTGCATCTTCAGGTGGTGAGTCAAATGTTTCATCAAGGGTTCAACACAGTTCTACAGAAGCTCAATCGACGAAGTTAATGACAGAGCATCTGGGAAACGTAACTGTGGAAGTGGCTAAGGAGCATATGGATCTACTTGCTGCTGTGGTACATTCTTATGACGGGTTAGTAGCAGGAAAGATTGGTAACTGCCACTTGGCCGATAAAGATTATGAGCAAGTGGATGAAACTGAGCTGGAGCGGATGGATATCATGTGGGCTCTCCCTAGTGCTGTGCGTAGAGCAAAAAAGTTTGTTAAAAGACGAGACAGAACCTGGTGGCTATAAAGGATACAACTTTTAGATTTGACAAGTCAAAAGTCACCTATTTCAACTGCGGTGAAAAAGGTCATTTCAAGAGAGAGTGTGTCAAACCTAAGAAGACAGGAAATGGCAACCCGTTTTCATCATTTAACAGGCAGGATAAGGACAAAAAGGCAACGTCAACCAGCCATGACTCCAAAGCAATGGTAGCACAGGGTGATGAAGGACAAGACTGGTCCTTCTGTTTCTTATCTGATGGTGAAGCTAACATTGCATTGGTTGATGATCTGAACGACGACTCAGCGAGTGAGGGGGAGAACTCAGCTGAGCTTGATACTGCTGATGTGAATGAGACTATGGTTGCTGTTGATCAACTAGTGGAGGATGAACTAAATGCAGAATCTGCGACGCACCAGGAACCCCAGGCTACTTTCATGGCTGGCACCTCTACATCTGCACAGGTAGAATCGAAAGACGATCTCTTTGATAAACATGCTTGTGTTAAATGTAATAAGTTTAGGGAATGCATCGATCTGAAATTTGCTAGGTTATTAGAACATAATGATAACTTAGTAAATGACTTAAAACTGTGCATTGAGGCTAATAGAGTATTAAAGCAAAATGAAAGCAATTTTAAAGAGAAAATTGAATTGCTGAGAAAACAATTAAAAGAAACTGAGGTTGTTGCCTTTAACCAAGAAAACGACATAAAGTTTTACATAAAAACAGTTGAGGAAACTAAAAAGGACAGAGCTATTTTACAAGTTGAAAATGAATCCTTAAAACAAAAACTACATAGTTTAGCTAGTTTCTCTCACATCTTGAAAAACTTGGTTAAAGAAAGAAACAACGAGGAAGGTCTGGGTTATAAAGTTGTGCCTCCACCACATGAGATCCTCCTGAACACCAAACAGAGACATGTTAACAATAATCCCATCAAGGACCATGTGTTGACTACTCCTCTGGTCAGTGATCCGGACACTGCACTTAAACCTGCTCCTCCGGTAGCCGATCAGAAGACTTCAACATCAGGCACAAAGGATAAAACTGTCATTGAGGACCAGGTAGAAAAGATGATAACGTACCTCTTGGGTCAGTTTCACAATCTGCTGTAACACAACCTAAGACTTCAAAACCTACTCAGTCCAAATCTGTTAATCAAGATCTCAATCATTTTAAAAGACAAAGTAATCATAATGTTAAACAAATCAAATTTATCAAAGAAGGTGAAAAACCTAAAGTTGAGACCAAAAGACCCATGCCTGAAGTGTACTCCCCACCCCACAAGAGATCTCCTAGTCCTGTTGAGAGGAGATCATGCTATACTTGTGGACAAAGGGGTCACATTTGTTCACATTGTCCTCGCTATCAGACACCTAGGCTTAAAGTTGAACTAGATCAGGAAGTTAAACCGTTTTCTTCAAAATAGAGATCTAAGACACCTGCTAGGTCTAAAACACCTGCTAGGTCTTATGTCTCTCCCCAACACCACAGACAACACAGACAAGTCACTGGCAAGACTGTGATGCCTAAGGTGAAACCTGCTTTTGAAAATAAATCTAAAATTCAAACTGTAAATCAGTCATCGGTTTACCACAAACAAGCCTTACACAAGGATGGTCTGTGGAAAGCTAAAACATCTGATGTGTCTAATAGTGTTAATAAGCAGAAGAATGAGGTTTCTCCAACTCCAAAAGGACAGTGGGTTCTAGTTTGTGATGTGTGATGCCTATAGGAAACCCAAGCCAGTAAAGGATTGGGTCCCCCTCCTTAACTAATTATTTTCTATTATGTGCAGCTTGTCCGCTATAGTGCTTCTACCAACACATGGATTGTAGATAGCAGAGCATCCAGGCACATGATGGGAAATCAGTCTCTCGTTTTCAACATCAAACAAATTAAAGGGTGACATGTTTCTTTCATTGGAAACAAAGGAGGATACATTACCACACAAGGAGAAGTAGGTAATGGAAAGGTAAAGTTTGATAAAGTAAATTATGTTCAACAGTTAGAAAACAAGTTGCTTTCAGTTTCTTAGATATGTGACAAGGGCTTCAAAGTAATGTTTGACAATAGGAAGTGTTACATTCTAAAGAAGGAGATGGAGATTCCTAAGAAGCAGGTATTAATGTCAGCATCAAGGTACAACGATGTGTACGTCTTGGATATGACAAATTCTTCTATGACTGAGTCCACTGTTCAATGTTTTTTTGTCAAAGGCAATAGAGAAGGAGTCCATCTCATGGCACAGGAGAATGGGACACATAAATCACAGGAAGATGAATCATCTGATTCATAACAACCTAGTTGAGGGAATTACTGTAAAGAACTTCAAACTTCCATATTTTTGTGTCTCATGCAAGAAGGGAAAGCAAACAAGGAAGTCTCACAAGACCAAGCACGTTAACTCTATCGAGATGCCCCTGGAGCTACTGCATATGGATCTTTTTGGTCCTGTCAGCACAAAGAGTATCGCTGGAGACTGGTACTGCTTTGTAGTCACAGATGACTACTCACGTTTCTCCTGGGTGATGTTTCTGAAAGCTAAGTCTGAAACATTTGAATCGTTTAAGGTGCTCGTCACTACACTGGAGTCTCTCTACAATCTGAAGGTCCGGAAGGTTCGTTCAGACAATGGAACTGAATTTAAGAATCAGTGGATGGATGCTTTCTGTAAAGAAAAGGGAATTGTTCATCAGTTCACCTCTGCATACATGCCACAGATGAATGGAGTTGCTGAACGCAAGAATAGGAGCTTGATCGAGACTGCAAGGACTCTGTTGGCATATTCAAAATTGTCAGTACAGTTCTGGAATGAAGCTGGTGCCAATGCGTGCTATACACTTAATTGTGTGTTAGTAGTCAAGCGGCATGGGAAGACTTGTTATGAGTTGCTTTAGAAACGCAAACCTAACCTAGAGTATCTGGAACCATTCGGAGCTCCATGTACGTTACTGAAGAAAACTCCGGAGGGCAAGTTCAGCGAGAAAGCAGATCAGGGAATCTTTCTTGGATACAGCATACCAGACAAACGGGTTTATAACAACTCGACAGGTCAGGTAGAAGTGTGGTACAACGTCGATGTGCAACAATACACCATCCCCCCTGTTGGAAAAGGTCCGTCATCATTTTTCAACTACGATGGCTTTTTCAAATCATTCAACCTTCTTCAGATAGATTCAGATGAAGAGATTACTGCTCAGATGATGTATGATGTCCTAAATACACCGAATCTGGATACCAGCAATGTGACACCAGCCTGTGGTGCTTCGAGATCTTCAGCAGCTGCTCTGGAGGAGAGTGATGATTCCTCAGACGATGAAGAAGCAGTTGAGACAAGCAATGAGCATAACGTTAATCAAGATGGAAGCTCAACAGATGCTGAACATGCATCAGGGAATCCAGATACTGAACCTACCATCACAAATCTAGATACTGAAGTTGTCGTTCCTATGACACCTGTGACTAGGATCAGTGTGAATCATCCCCCGGAGACTATCATTGGGGATCTTCACTACGGTGTGCAGAAGAGAAATCAGCTATACTCTGCTGATTATGTTGCGATTATGGAAAAAGGGCTACGTGAATGATGGTGCTTTCAAATGTTTTGTTTCTCAAGTCGAGCCTAAACACGTAAATGATGCCCTAAAGGATGAGGCTTGGGTCAACGCTATGCAGGAAGAGCTGCTACAGTTCAAGAAGCTTGGAGTGTGGACACTCGTTGACAGGCCCAAAGGAGTTAAAATAATAGGCACCAAATGGGTGCTATGCTGCAAGAAGGACGACCAAGGTGCCGTAATCAGAAAAAGGCAAGATTGGTCATTCAAGGATTTAGACAAGTTGAGGGAGTCGACTACAATGAAGTGTTTGCACCTGTGGCTAGAATGGAAGCAATCCGTATGTTCCTAGCCTATGCATCTTACATGAAGATCAAAGTCTATCAACTAGATATAAAAAGTGCATTCCTTCATGGGGAAATCCGTGAAGAAGTCTACGTCAGTCAACCCGAAGGATTTTAGGATCCTTATTATTGAGACAGATTCTACAAGCTGGACAAGGCTCTGTATTAGGGGTTTAGTCGGTCATCTGCGAACCTAATGAGTCAATCCACAACGGTTAACATCAAGTATTTCTCAAAAAATGAATTTTAATGAACCAACAGTCGGACATGCGATTGGACACCCTGATGAACTTCAATCACACGACTGAGCTATACGAATGGCTCAACCGCACGACTGAGATGGACGAATGGAGCATGACTAAGATGGACGAATGGTTCAATCGCATGACTGAACCATGTGTATGATCTCAATCGCATGACTGAGGTAAACGCATGAGAGAACATACGACTAAGTCCAGTCGCATGACTCAGTCGTACGTATGAGATCATTCGCCCGACTAGAACTCAGTCGCACAGCTCATTCGCACGACTAGATCTCAGTCGCACAGCTCATTCGCACGACTAGATCTTAGTCGCTCAGCTCAGTCGCACGACTGAACAAAATTTTCAAGTTCATGGAACAAAACTGGTATTCTTTAACACGTACTAATGTTTATTTACTTTGTGTCACAGATGGCGAGTCGGTCCACGATGCATACTAAGCATAACATCTGTGCTCATCTTGATCTCTCATCCCGTAATGCTATGGAGTTTGCCGGCATTATCTCTTTTCTACGTCGATTGAGGATATTCCGAGCTATCTCGACACAGTGCACACCCTACAGATCAGTACAGCAGGCTTTCTGGGAAAGCATTGTAGTTAATAGGTCCTGTGAGCCCCATCGTATCAGGAGTTCCATATTTGGGGAGGCCATAGAGATATCAGAGGAGGATATCAGGATAGTGTTAGAGTTCGGGGATGATACTGACTGCCCCACTCGATTACATCCCTTTACTGTTTGAGGTTCCTTCATGAGGGCTAAGTACTCGGGGGGACATCAATGCTAGTATGCTCAACAAGATCAACTTGTGCCCCTAGTTCAAATACTTAGCCCATGTACTGCTGAGATGCATCGCCTCAAGGAAAGGTGGCTTCGACGAGCTCTCCGACCAGATGCAGAATGCCCACATGGCGTTGGTGATGAATCATCCATTCAGCTTTTCGAGGACGATCTTCACCTACATGGTGGAGAACATTGAGGCAAAGCGGAAAGAAAGCTTCTGCATGTACCCATGCTTTCTGCAGATGATTATAGATCAGAAGCTCCCCTCGCTGCCTAAGGAGAAGGAGGATGTTGTTGTCCTCGAGGTGATGGATGACACCACCCTCGGGAGGATGAGGGTGTACTGGGGTAAGCAGGTAAAGCCCCCGATAAGGAGATTATTCGGGCATCTGGCCCGAGAGGACTATGTGGCGCCAGCTAGGCGAAAACGATGACAGTGAGCCTAATACAGAGCATATAGTTTTACCTGATGTTGACTCTGATGATGATGATAGTGGTGATGGTGGAGATACAGGTCCTTCTCATACTCAGACCACTACTGCTAACGTTACATCTCCACCATCTCCACAAGGTGATTTAGAGACTGCGGGGTTTCATCAGGACTTCTAGCCTCATGAAGAGGAGGCGTCGGACGAGGAGCCGCTGACTCGGACGGTGGGAAGCCGGGTGGTTGCCACCGAGAGGGGGATTAGGACGGTTGGTGGACGTCTGGGTGGGTCTGGGGAGGCTATTTCAGATCCATCATACACCCCAGAACCAGCCCAGTAGCATAGGGGAGCCTCCGGGTCCAAGGGGACTCGGAAGAAGAGGATGGCTCAACCTTACGGTAAGAAGGGGAAGCGGCCGAGATTCACACTTCATACCACCACCTCTACCACTACACCACCCACTACCACTACACCTCCCACCACTACTACTCCTCCTACCACAACCATACCTCATACCTCTCCACCCATCCATGCCTCACCACCCATCCATTCTCCACCACCCATATTCACCACAGCCACTGCTACCACCACCAGCCACCAAGCCGGCCCTTCCACATTCCCCACCGGATCATCCCTCCCTCCCATTGGAGTGGAGGAACAGCTGGTAGCACTGAACAGGATGATGCTGAAGCTGTTAGCCGCTGATGAGGAGAAGTCTGCACAGCTACTTCAGCTGGTGGAGCTAAACGCTTCCAAGCTCAGCAGATCTCATAGCAGGTAGAGCAGATCGCCAAACTCCAAGAGCACAAGGATGAGTCTGCCAAAAAGCTGGAGGAGTTGGAGGCTGCAAACAAGAAGATCATGCTCCAACTCAAAGGATCTAAGGATGAGCCTCTGAAGCTTGGTGAAGGAGATGATGATGGAGATGATGATGAGGATGATGATGAAGATGACAGTGATGATAAGGATGGTGACGGTCAAGCAAGAGGTAGGCAGGATGATGATAAGGATGATGAAGGAGATGCAGTTGCATCTGCCTCTGCTCATGGTCAAGAGCAAAGGATGAAGAAAAGACAAGACCAAGGAGCATCATCATCTGCCCCACCTACCTCCCCATTTGCAGAAGACCCGGCCATGATTAAAGGCAAAATTAAAGCTTAGATGTCTATATGTTATTAAACTTTTGCTCTTGAAATCATGTATCAATGTTTATTTAAATATATAAATAAAAAGTTGAACTGCCATTTGTCATGCGCATCATGTATACTAACTCTTATTGTGTCTGTTTACTTCTTTAACAAATTCACTAAACAGGCTGACGAGCATGATGTGGTACCCCTTTAACAAATCAAGACTCAATTGACAATGATTCTTGATTTGCAAGGGATTGTACATCGCTCGGTCAGCTACACACCTGAAGAGAGAGAGATAATCCACATATGACAGATGAACAAATTGCCGAACTGTTCAGTCTAAATCTAGATGAATTGGTGAAGGATGCTCCCGAAGTCGACGCAGTCAGTGATGAGGAACTACAAGATGTCGATCAGGTGGAGATCAAGGATGTGACTGCCGTCCATTATACCCAGTATACTAACACCGAAGGTGAAGTACTACCAGATCTGGGAGAAACATTTGGAAGCAGTGCATTCGAGAAAGTTGAAGAGAAGATAGCTGGAAGAGAAGCTACAGAAGAAATTCCTCAGGCGGATGATGTTGATCTAGCAACCAAAAAGGCTGAGTGGGCAGCCTGCCTGGAGGAAATGAAGAAACAGTGAGAGCCTGTAAAGCCAAATGCCTACACCAAGCTCTACAAGGTAAAGAAGCATTAGAAGGTGTCTGGCAAGATCATAAGCTGGGCTTATTTTAAGAACCTTAATGTATATGCTGTCAAGAGAGAGAAGGGCATAGAGTATTTCAGATTCCGACACGATCTGAAAACTCTCCCTGGATTTGAGCTTAACCGTCTTGCCAACTTGAACCTCCTTTATGCTGTTCCCGGAAAGATATCGGGATGGTTCGAGTAGGCAATGAAAAAGGAATACCATACAAGGTGGGTCAACTGCAAACCTCAATAGCCCAAAAGGTTCATTCATAAGACAGAGGTTGATCCTACCACAGGAAGACCAAAGGTAGTCTTGAAATGGCTCCCTCCACGCACAATGTCTCGTATTCCATTGAGGGAGATGCCATAAGACTTTACACCCCATTTCAAATGGCAGTATTATGACTGGCGCACTGGAGAAGCCGTCATAGTTTTGGATAGGGAGGAGACGGTGGAGACAATAAGGGTATTTGACCCAATATGGCTCACAAACTTGTCTGCAGCTGATGTTTACACATTGTACAAGTGGCCACTATTTTTTGATACGCAGGATATCATGCAAGCACTTCAGTTTCAACACGTCATACGTTTATGCTTTGCACTTGATATTCATGCTGGGGTTTCAAGAGAAGAACGAGTTAAGAGATATGAAGAGTTTACCAAGGAAGTCAAAGAATAGATAGAACTAGGTCCAAAGGGGAGTTTGTTGGTACATATTGTTGGGTTTGTTAGAACAAAAAATCATAGTTTAACCATTTAAACTTTCTGAAAACGCAGTGGAATTACAACTTTATAAACCTTTTTATAAGCTGAAAAATATGTTCATTAGATGACCATATTAATGTATAAAACAAACCCAAAGAACAAAGGATCATTTATGTGAATTAGCAAGCTATGAACATATGTAAATCTACATAAAATCACAGCTACATAGAGCTGTGATTAATACCTTTCTGCAGCAGCTAAACTCGACAGAAAAGGTTGTTAGATGCTCAAGAACTCGGCCAAGGCTCCAAGGAAGGAACCCTTAAGCTAGTAGAAGACAAATGCATGTGTATTCTCTTATCAAGAGAATCAAAAGGAACACTACACATGCACATGCATGCTTCATGGTGGACGGTTTTGAGGGCTGAAAAAATGGGTTTTTACTCTGTTTTATTAATATTTGATATTTATAAAAATGTCAAATATTAATACACACATATATTGTCTAGTCTTGTAACTAGTTTATGCAATTAACCATTTAATTGTATAAGTAGTATTCTCTCATTATTATTTGGTGTTATACAACTAATTTAAATAACACTTTAAATAATATTATTGAATAAAATATCCTAATAAATTGTTCCATCTCATATGCAACTTATTTAGAAAACCCATTTTCTAAATTTGGTGTAAATATTTAATTGCATGATCATATCATCAATTAAATATTAGTTGGTGTTTGCTAAGCTTGTTTTTGGGTATAACCCGGCCTGGATCATAACGTACTAACCACATCAATATTCTAAGTGTCTTGGGCACATAGAATCCTACAATCTCCCACTTGCCCAAGATTCATAGAAGATTGATGCAAGCAGTAAATAACGCCTAACAACAGTTTACTACCCTTAATACGCATGACTTATGGCCATTCAATAACATCATCCCATTCAAGTACCCTACTTGAAATGATTTAGGTGAATCAATCATCTATCCTTTCGTTACAGATGTCATGTTAAATTCAAGAACACAAAATGATCATTTCTTGTTGATTTAACTTAATCAGACCTTAGACATCTAACTCTCAACGAATAGGAGGAACAAATTCCATCTTGACTACATACGTTTCTCACAAACACCTCGTGTTATACCTGAACATACTCTTATGTACTGTCCACTATTTCAGGACAGTGAAGAATTAGCTCAAGGTATAATACTTAGTGAATATCAAAACCCAATATGTATCTCCGGTCGGAGGATACCAAATGATATTCTCCTTTACTCAAATTTACTTATGATCAATCGATAAGATTCAATGTAGTAAAATTTGAGATGCGGGTTAGTCCATTATTTGTATCCCACAAATATCTATGAACCTTGGTAGCAACCCATTGCTCTATATTCATCCTTATGAATATCAATCAATCCAAGTTCATAATAGTCTTACCCTCACACTTGTTCCCACAAGTATGATCGACTACGGACATTTAGAGTAAATAATTTACTCATGGATTAAACATGCTAATTTGGAACATTAATTGAAAGATTAAAACCAAATAATTTTATTCAAATAATAAAAGTTCCACATATAACCAAATACAAAATTTACAGATCAAATCCAATCACTAGAATATCGAAGCCCCATGGCACAAGTATGACCTTCATGCTTTGCCTTTTCAAGGAGCTTTGTGAGAGGATCCGTAATGTTTGATCCATGTGAACTTTGCGAATACATATCTTTCTTTTTTTTCAACTTCATCTCGTATGTAGTTGAATCTCCTCTCATTGTGCCTAATCTTTTGATGTGCGCGGGGTTCCTTGATTTGAGTAATCACACCCTCGTTATCACAAAAGATTTCTAAGGGGTCTTGAATGGTAGAGACCACCCTTAGATCGGCGATAAACCTTTTATTCATGCAGCTTCCAAAGCTGCTAATGAGGCAGCTATGTATTCGTATTTTGTAGTGGACAATGTTACCCTATTCATAATGGAGACATACCCCGATTGTGATCGAGGATCATCTCGATCAGTTTGGAAACTCGCATCCTGTGTAACTCTTTACAACGAGTTCCTCTTTCTCAGATCCGTATATTAGAAACATATCCTTAGTCTTCCTAAGGTATTTCAATATACTTTTAACAGCCATCCAATGGCTATTACTTGGATTCTGCTGATATTTTCTTGTCATGCTTAACGCGCATGACACGTCCGGTCTTAGTGCATATCATCGCATATATGATGGATCCTATAGCACACGCATATGGGATGTCCTTTATACAATCTTGCTCATCCTTTGAGTTTGGACATTGAGATGCACTCAATATTGTCCCTCTTTGAAAGGTACCATACCTTCTTAGAGTTTTCCATCTTGAACCTTTTTCAAGATTTTATCAATATATGCACTTTGGTTTAGACCTATCAACCACCTCGATCTATCCTATGGATCTTTATTCCCAAAATATAGGCAGCTTCACCGAGATCTTTCATGGAAAAACAATTTCCAAGCCAGGTTTTAACACCTTCCATGGTTGGAATGTCTTTTCCATATAGTACTATGTCATCAACATACATTACTAAGAATGTTATTACACTCCCACTAGCCTTTTTATACACACAAGCCTTGTCAACGTTCTTGATGAAACCAAATTTCTTGATCGCTTCATCAAAACATTGATTCCAACTTCTCGATGCTTGTTTCGATCCATAGATTGATTTCTTTAACTTGCATACTTTATTAGGATGTTTTAGATCGACAAAACCTTCAGGCTGAACCATATAGACATCTTCCTCAAGATATCCATTTAGGAAAGCGGTTTTGACATCCATTTGCTAGATCTCATAATCATAATGAGCAGCTATGGCAAACAATATCCTTATAGACTTTAGCATCACAACAGGTGAGAAGGTTTCATCATAGTCAACCCCTTGAGTTTAAGTGAAACCTTTTGCTACAAGTCTTGTCTTGTAAGTATCAAAGTTTCCATGCATATTTGTTTTCTTCTTGAAAACTCACTTGCATCCAACCGGTTTGGAGTTAAGTGGAGGGTCAACCAATTCCTAAACTTGGTTGTCACACATGGATTGCATCTCTACGTTCATGGCTTCCAGCCATTTGTCATAATCCGAATTGGACATAGCATCATGGTATATAGTTGGCTCATTGGAGTCAACCTCATAGCATCCATCCATGAAAAATCCATATATTTCAGGTGGAATGCTAACTCTACCAGATCTGTGAACGTTTTGTGTGTATTGATCAACCTCTTGATGATCATCAACAACCTCTTGTTGACAGCTAGTGTCAACCAAACGTGTATCGGCTTGTGGATCTTGATCTTCATCAAATTCCATTGTTCTATGCGTCACTCCTTTCATAAGGAACTTGGCTTCCAAGAACTCTGCCCTTCGAACAATAAATTCCTTTTGCTCTGTTGGATCAAAGAAGTAGTATCCTATATAGTCTTTGGGATATACAACAAATATACACTTAGTGGATCGACTTTCAAATTGTTTTGGGTGTTAAGCTTAACATAAGCTTCACTACCCCATACCTTTTAAATATGATAGTGATGGAACTCTTTCCATACCATATTTCAAAAGGTGTCGAACCCACTTTCTTGGTTGGGGCCATATTTAAAATACGGGCCGTGTAGAGCAGTGCGAAAACCCAAGATGATAAGGTGGTAAGCTCATAGCCTTAATGAATTGAACCATATCCAAATAGGGTTCAGTTTCTCCTTTATCAGAATGAAGAACTTATTTATTTATGTAGAGTTGATTTTCTACTTCATTATTGAAGATTTTGAACATTTCAAAAGCTTCATTCTTATGTGTCATCAAGTGCACACAATAATAGCGACTGTAATCATCGGTAACAGTAATGAAGTATCTTTTCACCAATCTTTGTCATTGTCTTAAAGGACCATATACATCCAAATGTATCATTCATAATAAGTCTTTTGGTTCACACTTATCAAATGAAACATTTTCATTTGTTTCCAAAAGACCATTCTTTTGAAGTGTTTGAATCCAATTCTTGTTTATGTGACCAAGATGTCAATGTCAAAGATAATAATAACTTAAACTGATTTTAAGTTTCTTGGTGCTTAATTTGTATAATGAGTTATTATAGGACGAATTATCATGAACTAATTCATGAATATCATTAAAAGGCATATCCTTAAAATGAAATACATCATCCATAAAACTTAATACCATTATATACAAACTTTAAATCATGACCATATTGTTTTAATAGGAAACATTAATTATTTTCGTAGTCAAACTAGGTGCATACAAAAGGTTTTGAGAACAACTTTCAAACCATTTGTAAGTCTCAAAATAGAGTTTCCCTCCTTGAAGCGCACATTTCGTTTGAACCCCTTTGCAACAATTGCAAGTACAAGTCTCAGATTCGGTATCCAGTACCCATGTGTTTGAAGAAATGACATTTAATACAATATGAATCATGAAAATTGTATTCGAGGTTTGCCTAGCATCCCTCTTATTTTTCAACTCCTTGAGATACGAGGGACAATTCCCTTTTATTGTCCTATCTCTCCATGCTCAAAGCATGGATCGTTCTCCTTTACTTTAGGCTTCATAAGCTTAGGTTGTTGAGGTTTCGCTTTAACCTTTGCTTTGATGTATTCCTTTCTTTTGGCAATAATTTCCTTAGGATCGAGATTGGCCATTTCTTATAGTCTCCCTCATTGATCGAGAGAATAGGTAGAACCTCTCTACCCATCCCTGCCTCGGTTGCTTTGAGCATTGCGTGAATTTCACCGATGCTCTTGTCCCATCCGTTCATATTACAGTTTATTATGAATGTCTCAAACCTTTAGTTAGGCAATCAAGGATCAAATCCTTGGCCAACTACTTTGAGACAGGACATTTAAGCATCTTAAGGCTATCAATGTGGCTTTTCATCTTAAGAATATATAAGATGATATCGATTGGGTTTCTTCCATGTGACATGCATAAAGTGCTTGAACCGTTTCGAAGCAATCTTACTAATGTTTGTTGAAGGAACATTTCCTTCAACTAGATTGTCCTGTCATATGCCCTATGATGTTCCAAACCCTTTTGGAGTTTAGGAATCATATTCCCAACATGAGGTAGGAAACTTGCACAGAATCATTAATGTGCTTAAGCCAATCGTCAAAAGGCCTTAACATCAACAGCGTTGGTTGGTAAGACATGGGATCGTCAAGGACATAGGCCTTTACTCATTTTGATAACGATTCTCAGAGATAGGGTATGGACGGTCGGGGTGGTACCATTATTGTTTGCGGCCATTCTACAAATTTACAAAGTTCTTATTAGTATTTCTTAAAATTTTATTTTAATTATTAATACCCTTTTATGTCTCATAGACAATTAATAATTAAAATCTAGAATCCAACGTTACATTCAAATAATGGTTAGGTGACATTTATCCTATTATTTAATTTAACAAAGTAGTCAATATTTGACAATTGCAACCTTTTGCAACTTCTAGCCTTTATGGGATCGGTTAAACATCTTATGTTTGGTTGGCATGTTTAATCCCATCAACACCATTGTACACCATGCTTCGGTGACCCTATGCACATGGTTTCCAATTCAAGTCGTCCTACTTACACACACGTATGAGTTTCACATACAAGCGGTTAGGTGACCTCTATCCCACAAGTATGTTAGACTCACCTCAAACACACAAGTTCCCTATAAGTGGTTAGGTGACCTTTATCCCACAAATAGTTCTCAAGTGATTCGAGTGTCGTGTAAAAGGATGGTGTTAAACTTGTTTCAAAAGGGATTTTTGGTTTTCATTAATTCTAGTTTTGAAAACTCTATATATACCTTGTATTTGCATGCTTTCAAATGCAAGGTATCCTATGGTTTATTTTTAATAAAACCTCTTTTATTAAATCATTAATCCTTTTAATAACCTTTTATTAACCACTTAAAGATTAGAAACCATAAATTTTCAGCTTGTTAAGTTTGCTAATGAGTTTGTTATGCATATCCAAATATCAAACAACAATCATACAACAAATAACCAAACAAGCATAATATTAACAACCACAATGTGCATAACCATAGCTACTATTGTGACCACACTTGTTTGCCATCACAAGTGTGGTCATTTGGTCTTTCCTAAGAGTTGAATACAACACAAAATTGAGGTCTTCATAGACTCCCACTTGAACTTGCATCCATATGCTTCAAGTCCTTTTTGTGTCTTTGATGTCCATCTTTGGGTCTTCACCTTGTGCATCTTCCTTTTACAAAATTATATCCTAATACATTTTTCTAATAAAAGAAATGCACCTAATCTATTTATTACATAACCAAGTGAATAAATAATTACAACCCAAATAATAAACATAAATATTACAACCCAGTTGAATGAATTAAAACAACCATTCCAATCATCCAAATAACATAAGGCCAAAGGCTAGGTTATGCACTATCTTATGAACAATCATAAATATTATTCAATAAACAAAATAAACCCCATCAAACCCTAAATTTTCAGCCAACATAAACTGAAAATTTGGGTTTGTTTGTCCAAACAAACAACAACCAAACATGTCAACCAATTGATATAAAAAGTGCACCTGTGGCTAGAATGGAAGCAATCCGTATGTTCCTAGCCTATGCATCTTATATGAAGATCAAAGTCTATCAACTAGATATAAAAAGTGCATTCCTTCATGGGGAAATCCGTGAAGAAGTCTACGTCAGTCAACCCGAAGGATTTGAGGATCCTTATTATCGAGACAGATTCTACAAGCTGGACAAGGCTCTGTATTAGGGGTTTAGTCGGTCATCTGCGAACCTAATGAGTCAATCCACAATGGTTAACATCAAGTACTGCTCAAAATTGAATTTTAATGAACCAACAGTCGGACATGCGATTGGACACCGTGATGAACTTCAATCGCACGACTGAGCTATACGAATGGCTCAACCGCACGACTGAGATGGACGAATGGAGCATGACTAAGATGGACGAATGGTTCAATCGCACGACTGAACCATGCGTATGATCTCAATCGCATGACTGAGGTAAACGCATGAGAGAACATACGACTAAGTCCAGTAGCATGACTCAGTCGTACGTATGAGATCATTCGCATGACTAGAACTCAGTCGCACAGCTCATTCGCACGACTAGATCTCAGTCGCACAGCTCATTCGCACGACTAGATCTCAGTCGCTCAGCTCAGTCGCACGACTGAACAAAATTTTCAAGTTCATGGAACAAAACTGGTATTCTTTAACACGTACTAATGTTTATTTACTTTGTGTCACATATGGCGAGTCGTTGGACGATGTGTACTAAGCACAACATCTGTGCTCATCTTGATCTCTCATCCCGTAATGCTATGGAGTTTGCTAGCATTATCTCTTTTCTATGTCGATTGAGGATATTCCGTGCTATCTCGACACAGTGCACACCCTACAGATCAGTACAGCAGGCTTTCTGGGAAAGCGTTGTAGTTAATAGGTCCTGTGAGCCCCATCGTATCAGGAGTTCCATATTTGGGGAGGCCATAGAGATATCAGAGGAGGATATCATGATAGTGTTAGAGTTCGGGGATGATACTGACTGCCCCACTCGATTACATCCCTTTACTGTTCGAGGTTGCTTCATGAGGGCTAAGTACTCGGGGGACATCAATGCTAGTATGCTCAACAAGATCAACTTGTGCCCCTAGTTCAAATACTTAGCCCATGTACTGCTGAGATGCATCGCCTCAAGGAAAGGTGGCTTCGACGAGCTCTCCAACCAGATGCAGAATGCCTACGTGGCGTTGGTGCTGAATCATCCATTCAGCTTTTCGAGGAGGATCTTCACCTACATGGTGGAGAACATTGAGACAAAGAGGAAAGAAAGCTTCTGCATGTACCCACGCTTTCTGCAGATGATTATAGATCAGAAGCTCCCCTCGCTGCCTAAGGAGAAGGAGGATGTTGTTGTCCTCGAGGTGATGGATGACACCACCCTCGGGAGGATGAGGGTGTACTGGGGTAAGCATGTAAAGCCCCGGTAAGGAGATTATTCGAGCATCAGGCCCGGGAGGACTATGTGGCGCCAGCTAGGCGAAAACGATGACAGTGAGCCTAATACAGAGCATATAGTTTTACCTGATGACGACTCTGATGATGATGATAGTGGTGATGGTGGAGATACAGGTCCTTCTCATACTCAGACCACTAGTGCTGACGTTACATCTCCACCATCTCCACAAGGTGATTTAGAGACTGCGGGGTTTCATCAGGACTTCCAGCCTGATGAAGAGGAGGCGTCGGACGAGAAGCCGCTGACTCGGACGGTGGGAAGCCGGGTGGTTGCCACCGAGAGGGGGATTAGGACGGTTGGTGGACGTCTGGGCGGGTCTGGGGAGGCTATTTCAGATCCATCATACACCCCAGAGCCAGCCCAGTAGCGTAGGGGGAGCCTCCGGGTCCAGGGGACTCGGAAGAAGAGGATGGCTCAGCCTTACGGTAAAAGGGGAAGCGGCCGAGATTCATACTTCATACCACCACCTCTACCACTACACCACCCCCACTACCACTACACCTCCCACCACTACTACTCCACCTACCACAACCATACCTCATACATCTCCACCCATCCATGCCTCACCACCCATCCATTCTACACCACCCATATTCACCACAGCCACTGCTACCACCACCAGCCACCAAGCCGGCCCTTCCACATTCCCCACCGGATCATCCCTCCCTCCCATTGGAGTGGAGGAACAGTTGGTAGCACTGAACAGGATGGTGCTGAAGCTGTTAGCCGCTAATGAGGAGAAGTCTGCATAGCTACTTCAGCTGGTAGAGCTAAACGCTTCCCAAGCTCAGCAGATCTCACAGCAGGCAGAGCAGATCGCCAAACTCCAAGAGCACAAGGATGAGTCTACCAAAAAGCTGGAGGAGTTGGAGGTTGCAAATAAGAAGATCATGCTCCAACTCAAAGGATCTAAGGATGAGCCTCTGAAGCTTGGTGAAGGAGATGATGACGGAGATGATGATGAGGATGATGATGAAGATGACAGTGATGATGAGGATGGTGACGGTGAAGCAAGAGGTAGGCAGGATGATAATGAGGACGATAAAGGAAATGCAGTTGCATCTGCCTCTGCTCATGGTCAAGAGCAAAGGATGAAGAAGAGACAAGACCAAGGAGCATCAACATCTGCCCCACCTACCTCCCCATCTACAGAAGACCCGACCATGATTCAAGGCAAAATTAAAGCTTAGATGTCTATATATTATTAAACTTTTGCTCTTGAAATCATGTATCAATGTTTATTAAATATATAAATGAAAAGTTGAACTGCCATTTGTCATGCGCATCATGTATACTAACTCTTATTGTGTCTGTTTACTTCTTTAACAGGTTCACTAAACAGGCTGACTTGCATGCTGTGGTACCCCTTCAACAAATCAAGACTCAATTGACAATGATTCTTGATTTGCAAGGGATTGTACATCGCTCGGTCAGCTACACACCTGAAGAGGGAGAGATAATCCATATATGACAGATGAACAGATTGCCGAACTATTCAGTCTAAATCTAGATGAATTGGTGAAGGATGCTCCCGAAGTCGACGTAGTCAGTGATGAGGAACTACAAGATGTCGATCAGGTGGAGATCGAGGATGTGACTGCTGACCATTATACCCAGTATACTAACACCGAAGGTGAAGTACTACCATATCTGGGAGAAAAATTTGGAAGCAGTGCATTCGAGAAAGTTGAAGAGAAGATAGCTGGAAGAGAAGCTACAGAAGAAGTTCCTCAGGCGGATGATGTTGATCTAGCAACCAAAAAGGTGAGTGGGCAGCCTGCCTGGAGGAAATGAAGAAACAGTGAGAGCCTGTAAAGCCAAATGCCTACACCAAGCTCTACAAGTTAAAGAAGCATTAGAAGGTGTTTGGCAAGATCATAAGCTGGGCTTATTTTAAGGACCTCAATGTATATGCTGTCAAGAGAGAGAAGGGCATAGATTATTTCAGATTCCCACACGATCTAAAACTCTCCCTGGATTTGAGCTTAACCGTCTTGCCAACTTGAACCTCCTTTATGCTGTTCCCGGAAAGATATCAGGATGGTTCGAGTAGGCAATGAAAAAGGAATACCATACAAGGTGGGTCAACTTCAAACCTCAATAGCCCAAAGGTTCATTCATAAGACAGAGGTTGACCCTACCTCAGGAAGACCAAAGGTATTCTTGAAATGGCTCCCTCCACGCACAATGTCTCGTATTCCATTGAGGGAGATGCCACAAGACTTTACACCCCATTTCAAATGGCGGTATTATGACTGGCGCACTGGAGAAGCCGTCATAGTTTTGGATAGGGAGGGGACGGTGGAGACAATAAGGGTATTTGACCCAATGTGGCTCACAAACTTGTCTGCAGCTGATGTTTACACATTTTACAAGTGGCCACTATTTTTTGATACGCAGGATATCATGCAAGCACTTCAGTTTCAACACGTCATACGTTTATGCTTTGCACTTGATATTCATGCTGGGGTTTCAAGAGAAGAACGAGTTAAGAGATATGAAGAGTTTACCAAGGAAGTCAAAGAATAGATAGAACTAGGTCCAAAGGGAGTTTGTTGGTACATATTGTTGGGTTTGTTAGAAAATAAAATCATAGTTTAACCATTTAAACTTTCTGAAAACGCAGTGGAATTACAACTTTATAAACCTTTTTATAAGCTGAAAAATATGTTCATTAGATGACCATATTAATGTATAAAACAAACCCAAAGAACAAAGGATCATTTATGTGAATTAGCAAGCTATGAACATATGTAAAACTATATAAATCACAGCTACATAGAGTTGTGATTAATACCTTTCTGCAGTAGCTAAACTCGACAGAAAAGGTTGTTAGATGCTCAAGAACTCGGCCAAGGCTCCAAGAAAGGAACCCTCAAGCTAGTAGAAGACAAATGCATGTGTATTCTCTTATCAAGAGAATCAAAAGGAACACTACACATGCACATGCATGCTTCATGGTGGACGGTTTTGAGGGCTGAAAAAATGGTATTTTATTCTCTTTTATTAATATTTGATATTTATAAAAAATGTCAAATATTAATACACACATACATTGTCTAGTCTTGTAACTAGTTTATGCAATTAACAATTTAATTGTATAAGTAGTATACTCTCATTATTATTTGGTGTTATACAACTAATTTAAATAACACTTCAAATAATATTATTGAACAAAATATCCTAATAAATTGTTCCATCTCATATGCAACTTATTTAGAAAACCCATTTCTAAATTTGGTGTAAATATTAATTGCATGATCATATCATCAATTAAATATTAGTTGGTGTTTGCTAAGCTTGTTATTGGGTATAACCCGACTTGGATCATAACGTACTAACCACATCAATATCTAAGTGTCTTGGCACATAGAATCCTACACATATGTCCCTAGCTCTAGTTCTAGTGAGCTTAATGTAATTGACTTTCATTTTTTACACTGATGTAATGTTTGATATATGTAATGAAAGCTCTTCTTTGAATGTTTATTGGTTATTGAATGTTATATCTATGATTGATTATTACACACTTATGTAAACATGTTATATTGGTTTACAGTTGTTAGACATGGTCTGAATCGTTAAAGGTTCAGGAATATGTTTAACTAAGTCTCATGATTCAGTCGCACGATTGGACCATGCGAATGGGGTAGTCGCACGACTGAACCAGGTGATTGAGCCAAACGCACGATTGAGTCATAAGACTGACTCAGTTGTATGAATGAATCAATCGTACGACTCAGTCACACGACTGAGCCATACGCAAGGCTCAGTCGTACGAATGAAACTGTAACCTATAAATACCACTTAATTTGTTGAAAATGGACCACTTCGAGAACTCTTAACCCTAGCCGTCCCTGTTCGTCCAGAGAGTCCCCTCCAACTTCATAGAACGTTTCTGATCACTTCTATCAATTCTTAACGTTTTCTAATTGTTAGTTTTGATCGGATTAATGTTCTCCCTGATTGAATCGCCAATCAAATAGGATTCTGCACTATTTGATCCGGTTTCACGTTGAATCAGTTAGTACTCCGTACGTACACGGTCCTAACAGCAAGAAGAAACAAATAATTTTGTAGTATATTATGATGCATCACGCCAAGGTTTTGGATGTGTTTTAATGCAAAAAGATAAAGTAATTGCATATGCATCTAGACAACTTAGAGCTAATGAAAAGAACTATACTACACATGATCTGGAATAGGAGCAGTAGTGTTTGCACTAAAAATTTGGAGACATTACTTGTATGGGACTAAGTGTGTAATTTATACGGATCATAAAAGTTTACAACATATATTTGAGCAAAAGATGTTAAATATGAGACAAAGGAGATGGGTAGAGGTACTAAGTGACTATGATTGTGAAGTCAAGTATCACCCAAGAAAAGCAAACGTAGTAGCTGATGCTTTAAGTAGAAAAGAAAGGGTTAAGCCATTACGAGTGTGTGCCATGAGAATGGAATTAAGTTCAGATTTGTTAAATCAAATTCGGGAAGCCCAAAAAGAAGATATGTTGAAGATAAAAGGACAATTAAAAGATATGGAAGAAGAAATAGATGGAATCCTGAAATTCAAAGGAAAATTTGGGTGCCAGACAATAGCATGCTTAGAACATTATCCTACAAGAAGCACATAAGTCAAGATATTCTATACATCCAGGAAAAGGACTTGAAAAGCCAATACTGGTGGCCAGGCATGAAAAGGTCAGTCGAAGAATTTGTGGAAAAGTGTGATATTTGTTCAAGAGTAAAAGCTGAATATCAAAAACCTTCAGGATATTTTACAACACCAGAAATTCTATAATGAAAATGGGACCAGATTACTATGGACTTTGTAACCAAACTACCAAGAACCATAATGGATATGACACAATTTGGGTTATAGTGGATAGATTGACTAAGTCAGCTTATTTCTTACATATAAGAGAAGATTACAAGATAGAAAGACTAGCCAGAATTTACATGAAACAAATTATGTCCAGACATGGAATACCTTATCAATTATATCAGACAGAGACAGTAGATTTACTTTAAGATTTTGGCAAACATTACAAAGGCCTTAGGAACCCAAGTGAATATAAGTACAGCTTATCATCCACAAGCTGATGGACAAAGTGAAAGAACAATACAAACACTGGAAGATATGTTAAGAGCTTCTGCTATAGATTTTAGTAGGAATTGGGATAGCCACTTACCATTGATTGAATTTTCATACAATAACAGTTACCACTCCAGTATTGGATTAGATCCATTTGAAGCCTTATATGGAAGAAAGTGTAGGTCACTCTTATGCTGGAATGAAATAGGTGACAGACAACTTACAGGCCCTGAATTGATACAAGAAACATCTGATAAGATCACTGAAATTAAAAATAAATTGAAAGCAGCCCGTGATCGACAGAAAAGCTATGCCGATAAGCGAAGAAAGCCATTGGAATTTCAATTTGGAGATAAGTCTATCTAAAGGTATCACCCACAAAAGGAATTTCCCGATTTGGAAAGCCAAGTAAATTAAACCCTAGGTATGTTGGTCCATTTGAAATCATTGATAGAATTGGTCCTGTAGCGTATAAGTTAGATTTGCCACAAGAAATGGGTGAGGTACATGACATATTTCATGTGTCTAATCTAAAGAAATGTTTAACAGATGAGACATTAAAAATACCAATTCTGGAAGTCAAAATAGATAGGAAACTTTATTTTATGAAAGAACTAGTAGCCATTATAAACAACGAAGTAAAAAAGATTAAGAAAGAATAGAATTCCCATAGTAAAAATTAAGTGGAATGCAAAGAGATGACCAGAATACACATAGGAAAGAGAAGATGAGATCGAAGGAAGTATCCCCACTTATTTGAAGCCAGTAACCAGATAAGTTCTTCTCACTTTAGAAACCACACTCAAATGAATTTCGGGACAAAATTCTTTTATGGGGGAAGAATGTGACAACCCGAAACTTCAGGTTAGACTATAATCAAGATTATCACTTAAATATATATATATATATATTATAGTGCCTTATATATACATGAGCAATTATATGAATGTATCTTATGCATGTATATATTATTTACGTGTGCATGTATGTATATATAAAAACATTACCATATATGTATATAAAGTTTAAATATGTGCATGCATGTATTTTACGTAAGCATGTATGTATGTATCCATAAATCATGATATATATATATATATATATTATATATATATATCAAACATTAACAAAAACAATATCTAACGAAATCATCATGTAACTCGATTAACAAACCTCAAACCTTGTAGCATCCAACTACATCGAATAAAATGAAAAATAACCTAACCAAACACCACAAAAAAAAGAATAACATCAGAAAACTTAGTATCAAAACTAATCAACCTCAAAAACATAAACCTAACATGATCATAACCGAAGCTCTAAACCCGGTTCATTAGAGCAACTAAACCACCCTATTAAACATCCTAAACACTAGTTAATCTTGCAACAATAACATGGTGACTCGCTAGCCCTTTGGTCTATCCTCACCATGCCACTAAGCATGAGCTAAGGACTCCACCTAATTCTCTAAATGACCACTAAGGCTACCTATAATGACCACCTCATATCTCTAGACTTAGGACTCATCATGACCACCTCCACTATATCCCCACCTCTCGGCCGAGACACCATAACAACCATCACTTTCTCTCAAAACTCTCGGTCATAACCAAGCACAACCACCACTCTTTCCCTCAAAACTCCCAGTCACCACCATACCACCACTATAACCGAACACCACAATCATTCTCAGTCACCATAACCATTGTTTATCACCACCATCTCCTACACCCCTCTCTCGTTCTCCCTATCTAACACATACCTACCGTAACCTTGAAATCTCCACATCTCTTGCACCGGTTTACTAGAAGATCAAGATTTTGGAGCTCAAAACAACCACTCAGTTGGATCATCAAGGAAAGAAGCTACCATCACTACTCTCACCCTCTTTCATTACCAAAAATCAAGGTTTCAACTCTTAAACTAACTAAAATTTTAAATTATATTGTGTTTTAACAACACATATAATCAACCGTTGTGATTAAAACATGAAAAAGCCTTCATCACTTTCTAATATTTCATCTTCTTTAGAAATTATTAGAAAGATTTGAAAATCTAAAAATATGATAAGTTATGAAATTAAACAAGAAGATTATAAATAAGGTTGAAATTATACATAAACTTGATAAATTTATTATACTACTTAAATGACTGCGATTATGGGAATAAAAGTGGGTAGATATATTGGAAATATTAAGGATTTAAGTTCTGCAAATTTTGGTATAATTATAAGTAGTAAAATAATTTATATAAATTATTTAAATTTTTAGAAAATAATTATCAATTGAAAGAACCAAATTTGGTAAAATTCTAGAAAAATTATATGATTAAACTTATGTTTTATAGGACCTATATATTAATTTTCAGAATTAACTCGAATTTATACATGAATTATGAATTTTAGAAGTTTCTGTTATTTGGAAATCGGGAAAAATAATTAAACTGTAAAATAAATATTAGAAATTTACACAACACATGATAAATGTAAGAGAACAGTTTGTATGAACATAGGAATTTTAAGATGTGTTTAGCTATTTTTAACAAATATTATAGGTTCTGTTATGATTTAGGACCTAAGAAATTTTGAGGAGATTAATTTTGTAATATATATTCTAACAAAATTTGATTAATTTTAGAGGCCCGAAGTTATTTTGTTAATTTATGTAATAAAATATAAAAATTCCAGAAAATAGACTGTAATTAATTAAAATATGGAATTTTTATATGTTTAATCTGATTTTTGGATCTATCTACAGTAAAAATTTTATAGTATATGTTGATTATAATTCTGTAATGATTTTATAATCTAAGGTGCTGAAAATCTTAAAGAAATATTAATCGTTTGGCAATATTTTTTATAGGTTACCCATTGGAGTAAGATGTGAGACCATAGCCCCATTTAGTATATATAAAGTTTTGAGGGGAAAAATATTCTATTTTATGATTGATGCATTATTATGAAATTTTTGAGATATACTATCATTTATGATACAACCATTAATTCAGATGTGGAACCACGCTACTTAGGAAAATATTCTTGCACCAATAGGATGAGTGTTGTGATATTATATTATCTGATTTTTATGAATTATGTTATGACATCTATGAATTATCAGATTATAAGTAAGGTTTGGTTGTATTTAATCATCAAAAATATTTGTTTTGGAATTAAACCTATGATATCACAACTTTATGTTGACCATTTTGAGTATGCTTTTTCAGGTAATCATGACTAACAATATAGAGTTCTCTTTTGATGTTTAAACAACAGATAGTGAGAACTGGTGGGAAGAGTTTGTGTGAACTTGACTGTTAACATCTATGATTTCAGCGTTTCGGTGGACGCTCATTTCCATCGTCTCTGAAGATGTAGTGATAAATAATATGTTTGTAATAGGATTATGTCAAATTTTGATTACTTATATATGATGTAATCCTGACTTTAACTATCTTAGGTAATTAAATGTATTATGTTATGATTTGTTTTATTGTGTTAAAGTTTACTTCTTTTAATCGATGCGTTCTAAACAAGCGAGTCACATACAAAAACGCTTCACGCTTCCGCCGGGATGTGACACCCAACATCACCACCACAACCGCCATTGCCACCACTATAACCCCATTCGCCACCACCATACCCCGATTGCCCATCACAGCCCCTTATTGCTTCCCACCACAACCCTTGTCACCACCACTACCCCTCATCGTCGCCCACCACAGCTCCCTATGGCCACCCACCAAAACCCCCATCGCCGCCCACCACAACCCCTATCACCACCACCAAAGAGCCCCTATCACCGCTATGTGTATGAGAGAGAGAGCGAGAGAGAGAAAGAGAGAGAGTGTGTTTGTGTGGGTGTATGTGTATGTTGATAATGAGAGAGTGTGTGTATGTATGATAATGAGTGTGTGTGTTTTTTATGGTGGGTGTTGTGGAGACGGTGGTACATGTGGTGGTGATGGTAGTTCCGGTGGTGGTGATGGCAGTTTTGGTGGTGGTGATGGAGGTTTCGGTGGTGGTGATGGATGGGTGTCGTAGTGGTGGTAGGAGAGATGAGAGATATAGTGGGGGGGGTGTGTTGTTTGGTGGGAGGTGTTCGATGAAGGTGAAAGATGAATAAGAAGAATGTGTTTATGGTCAAGTTGGGTGGGTCCTATATTTTTTTTATTTTGAAGGGTAGTTTTGTCTTTTCATGTAATATTTAATAGAAATACTAAGGGTGTTAGTATTCATGACACAAACGGATGATAAATTAAAAAGTCAAGGGACATAATGATGTTTTTAAACTTTAGGGATACAACTGGTTATTTTTTAGAAAGGTCAGGAATGTAAATAATAATTTAGTTTTATTATATTATAAAAGTATTTAGTAATTATATCGTTAAGTATTCACATAAGATAATACTAATTGATAAATTTAAATGTTAATTTAAAGTATTATAATTAATATAACATATAATGTAATGAACTAAATAATCTGACATTATTAAATAAGTATTAATAATATGCATTAAGTAATGTATTAGTTAGAAGAATTGTAAGGCCCCGTTCCCGGGACGCTTACAGCTGGTCATTCATCGCACTTAAAACACATAATTATATAACTTTACTAAAATCATGCAGCGGAAACTTTTAAAACCAACATTTCATTTCCTTTAAATAAACACTTTTGCAAAAATAATACATCGTTCATTACAAAATATCGCTCGTTCGTATTACAATGCAAAAATGTTAAAAAAGAATGTCATCCCAAAAGAGCCGAGTAGCCGCCCGTGCCGTCCCCAACAACGTTACCTGTCAACTGGAAACACATAAAAGTCAGCGTTGCTGAGTGAGTTCTAGTTTTATAATAAAACATACTTTACTTTTATTTAAAAAAACATTCCTTACTTTTGCATGTGATCACACATCATACATACACACAGATAATATCATTATTATCTTCATCATTCGTTCATTAACTTTCATTTGTTCATACTTCCTTACTTTCATTCATACGTTCTTCATTACTTCTTTTCATTCCATCAAAACCATGAACTTTACCCCACCGTCATGCATAAAGCGGGTACTGGGCCTAAGTCTATCATAGACCTTCCGTCATGGCGCATAGCAGCCTGGCCACAGTACCTAAGGGTAAATTCAGGCGTACCATTATCATGTGCTATACCCACCGTCATGCATAAAGCGGGTACTGGGCCTAAGTCTATCATAGACCTTCCGTCATGGCGCACAGCAGCCTGGCACAATACCTAGGGTAAGCGATAAAGGTTCTATACAAATGGTCAATCACAAAGAAAGACCCCGATATGCATCCTTCTGGGGTAGCTAACCCACACCGTTGGACTAACACCCTTCATTGGGCGTGTTCCAACTTACAAGGCTTGCACGACTTACTTTACCTTTCATTCGTTCGTTAATCATGCATTCATTCATCATTTCCTCTTTTTATTATCTTCCACTTTACGTTACATAATACTTTCGTTTCATTCATTAACATTCAACGTAAAGCCAGGGGGAAAACAATCATACATATTAAGGAACATCAACATAAGCATACAAACATCACCATACACGGCACCATCATACATACATAACATACTCATACATACCATCATGCATAAACTCAATCATACATCATCATCATGACCATCATAATGTCTATGACCTCAAAAGTCAACTTACACGAACCCCGGGAACCTCCAAAGTAAAGCTTCCCCCTATACATCTCCCCGAAAGTCAGAAGGTTGAACTATGTTCTCTTGGGCACCCGAGCCCTATTTCGGCGTATGACACCCTTCAGTCGCATGAACCTCTCAGGAGACTGAATACTTAGGCGAATGGACATCAGGCAAATGGACCCTATGCGGATGGATACTATGGGTGAAATGAACACTATACGAATGAGCACTCAGACGTATGGACCCCAGTCGTATGACTCCTGCGAATGACTTCAGTCGCACGACTCACATGCGAATGACCCTCAGTCACGCGACTCACATGCGTATGGACCTCAGTCGCATGCCGTTCGGTCGCCTAGCCCTAAATGATGCAGAATGCAGTTCTTCCCCGAACCCAATCTGCCATTTTCGGCCTCCAAGCCCTCCCAAACCTGTTCTAAGCTCAAATCAACCATCCTAAACCTTAGAAACACATACCATGACACCATTCAAGCACACAAAACTCGAAATCAAAACCCATTCGAATCACACACAACACATACACATGGGTCAACACACACACTTCAAAAACGGGTTTCACTAGTGTTCCAGCCCCAATCAATTGAAAATAAGTAAAAGAGGGGTCCTAGAACTCACACAAACAACACCGTCGAGTAGAGCTTTAATCTAACCCACTTGACTTCGACTCTTGCACCTTGATTCGCAAGAAAACCCGGGGTTTTTTCTCTTCTCCTCTCTTCTCTCTTTGGCTGATTTTTGGTGAGTGTGCGCCAGGAACACTATGAAAACCCTTAGTTCTACACATTGAAACTGGTATATATTGGCCTCGGCCCATATTAGATGCGACTGGGCCCATCGTGCGATTGGACATGCGTATGGTTCAATCGCACGACTGGACCATTCTTATGGATCAGTCTTACGAATGCCCCAATCGCATCTCTCAGTCGCACGACTGGTCCATTAGCATGGCTCAGTCGTACGACTGAGTCTCATTCGCATATGCTCCTGCGAATGACCCAGTTTCATGTGTTTACAAGGTGTATAACATTAAGCCTAGACTATTCGTCAAGCGACGGACAAACTATATATGACTATATATGCTCCAACAAATTCCCCCTTGGACGTTGCTTGCGAATAGTAGATAACACCTCTTACAATCTTCAGTCAATCTTTGCTCTGGTTTCCAATAGAATCAAACGAACAACCATATTAGCAACATTGTCGAATCCGTCAAGTTACCACAATATCCCTGAAAATGAATTAGGCACATAGCTTTCGTTTACTTTGCAGAACACCATCATAGCAGTAAGATTCCCCAGATGACTGATTTTTCCAGATAATGACATGACCAGTTTTCCATTGCTTCAATCTTCACACAGTCTAACCTGTTAACATTTCAACTGTAGAAATTCCCTCTCACGTTCAGCATATCCCAATATATAACGTTGTGCTCTCCTAACGTCTTCGTACGGTGTATTGGGCAAAAGGTTGAAGGTTCCAAACCACAGCTGACATATCAAACAAATCAGCATGCACGTAGATTCATCATCAGAAACCTGCTCACATCATCACTTTCTGATTGCGTCTTCAATCACTCTATCCATGGATTCCCCCTAAGATGAGAATCCTCTCTGTGCGGAAATAATATAACTTGATTAGCCCATAAATAGTCAAATGCTCCTGACTACCCCACAAAATCAGCACCGACAGCTGACATCTTCTCTTCTCTCTTTCGTGTTCTAACAACATTCACCTATTCTGGAAGTCCAACGAATATGGGGTATCCCTCGAACTTGTTTGACATAAGAACTCAGGGTGAATGTGCTTTGCTCATCCTCAACTCTTGCATAAACTCTCCAAGAAAATCTTCACTGTTGACCCGAAAATGAACCGAAAATGACCCGATAATTTTCCCAAAAAAAATTTATTTTACCAGACTTTTTTTGGTCTGGTACACAGCTCATTCGTCCGACTGAACCAGACGAATGAAGACATACGTGCGAATGGGTGATTCGTGCGAATGGACACTCCGAATGGTTCAGTAGTACGAATGGATAACACGAATGGGTCAGTCAGGCGACTGAAGTACACGAAAGGGTCAGTCGTGCGACTGAAGGTTCATTCGTACGAATGGACATACGAGTGGTTCAGTCGTGCGATTGAGGCCCAGTCGCATGGCCCAATCGCATGAACGGGTCTGAACGCAGAAAACCAGATCTGCAGCCGCCACAAGGCTGAAAAACCCTAATCCGATGATTTGGACGAGACACAGCACAATAATTGTACCACCAGATTCGTTTTTATGATCTGAAGAAGATTCCGAGTCCGCTTTTAACAAATAAACATCACGCGCAATGAGATTTGAGCAAAACAAGATGAACATGAAGTGGTTTAACGTCAAGATCTGAACTTTGATCCAGAAATCAAGAGCTCGGGTTGCTAGAATGATTGTTAGATCATTCCAGCAGTAACCGGCTCTGATACCACTTGTTAGGACCGTGTACGTACTGAGTACTAACTGATTCTAAGTTATACCAGATCAATAGTGCGGAATCCTATTTGATTGGCGATCCAATCAGGGGAGAACGAAATCAAGATCAATCCTAACGATTAGAAACGTTAAGAATGGATTAGGAATGATCTAGGACGTTCTGTGAAGTTGGAATAGACGAACAGGGCGCTCTGGGTCGACTAGGGTTATGAATATTCGAAGTGTTCTGTTTTTCCACGAATTAAGTGGTATTTATAGGTTACAGATCTCATTCGTGCGACTGAGCCTTGCGACTGGCTCACTGGCTCAGTCACGCGATTGAGTAATACGATTGATTCATTCGTACGCTTGAGTCAGTCTTATGACTCAAACGGGCGATTGACTCAATCTTCTTATTCAACGTGCGATCGGACCATTCGCATGGTCCAGTCGTGCGACTGAATAAGATGCTTAGTCAAACACATTCTTGAACCTTTAATGATTCAGAACTGTGTCTCACAACTGTAAACCTATATAACATGGTCATATTATGCGTGTAACAACTAATAATATAATTAGATACAACATTATATAATCAACCATATAAAGAGAGATTGTCATTAGATTGATTGAACATTACATATGTATTACAAGATAGAAGTCTATTACATTTGAGCTCACTAGAGTAGAACTTGGGACATGTGTACCAACAGTCTCTTTCTCCTCTCTTCTCTCTTTGGCTGATTTTTGTGAGTGTGGGGGAGGGTGTGGCTGCTCTCCCCTCTTAATCCCCCACTCTTCCAAACTTTCTCCCGTTTTAGCACGTTTGGTCCCTCGACTTTGGGCTTTATTTCTTTTCTTTCTTTTTCTTTCTTCTTCTTCTTTCTTTGGCTTTAAAAAATAACCGGGTGTTACAAGAAGTTTATTAAATAAGGAACAAAATAAAAATGATTAAATAGAATATCTGTATCTAATGCTTAAAAAGTTATATTAAGTGTCTAATTTTTTTATAAAATTACAGTTGTATCTTAAAGCTTTGCTTTTATCATATGTGTGTATAGGGATGGCTCATCTACAAACCCCCCTTGTGCTAACTAAAAGACTAATTTAGCGGACTATAATGTGACATCTGTTTAGTCATTTTTAATTATAAAACGTATAATTTTTTAACATATTTTTCTATTTTATGATATATTAAAAACATATTCCCCCATCTTTTTTTAAATCATAATATATTTTTATACGAACTCATATTTATAAAAGTATACCATAAAACGAGCTTTTCTTTATCTTTAATTAGAATACAGTCTCACAAATTAACAAAAGAATTTTTGTAATTTGTTATTGTTGTTTTTTCACGTGTACATTTGTTACAAATCTTTTTACACATGTGTAAACTAGATAATTTATAAACCGGCATTCCTCTCTACTTTTAAATTCAAATTACGTTAAAACATAAACAAGAAGTCAAATATATATGTAATAAAATATTATGTACGTTAAAAAATTAAACATATTTTTACACCTAAAAATTAAATAAAGTATGAAATATAATAAAATTGCTATATTACAAACTACTTCGATGTATGTGTAAACTTCTTTGACCTGAAATCTAATAAAAATCACAATAAACCACAAAGAAAATTTAAATATAAAAACATTAAAAAAATGTTTAAATAACTATTAACATGTATGAAAACAAATACATAAAAACTAGTTATTTGACATATGTGTAAGTCACTTATACACATGTGTAAGTTATAATTAACGCATGTGGGACACATATGAAAAATATATATAACTTATCATTTTTAATTACTTAACACATGTGGGACACACCACTACTACAAAACAGAGGTTTTACCACCACACATTTGGTCGCAAAATGGTAGCAATTGCTCTATTGCGACCATTTTGCCATTAAATCGCGGTGGGAAAAAAGATGGTGGCAGTTGCCCTGTTGCCACCAATTTGCGACCACTAACATAGTTTGCGACCTGGTTGTAGCGACCATAAAAACCTATCTAAAATATTGCGACCGTCTATATTTGTAGGTTTTTTGCTACGATTTTGCGACCAACATTTTACCACCATTTTGCGACCACTAGACACTAATTATAGCCATCATTTTGCTACTTGGGTACTAACAATTGCTACCATTTTATGATTGGGATTTTGCCACCAATTTGAGACCGCCATTTTTTCTACCGTTTTTTGCCACCAATTTGAGAACAAATGGCTAGTGATCAAAATAACTAAGAATGTCATTTTTGATACTCGTTTTGACCTGTCACTTTATATTAAAAACTTGAATACTATAAAATTTACCCAATCATAGAAATTTCAAAAGTATGCAAAACATTCCCAAAACATTACAAGTTAAAACCGTCAAATAACCCAAATTATCATAACATAATAAACAGCATAGAGTCAAAATAAAGTGTTAATAGCCTATCTTCGAACTAGATTTTTTAACATATCTTCAATGTTTGTCATCTTATTGAGCATATCCTCTTTCTCCACCTTGTGTTTTTCATTATCAGTCACCAACTCTGCAATAATCCCCTTTAACCTTTCTTTCTCTTCTTTCTCTTCTTCTTTTTCCTTGACAAGTTCCTTGATAACCTCGTAACACTTTTTAATCTATAAAACAACGAACACATAAATACAAAAATTCAGAATTATAAAAAATGATATATAAATGCTAAATTCAAACTTTATCACTAGCCAAATTAATTACATTAAACTATATAATCATATCTAACCACTTACTTCATGTTCCCATTAATCGAATATGTATAAGAATTTCATAATACTTCAACAAATACTTTTCTTTCATAACCATGTCCAAACACTAAATTACTCCAAACTATAAGAATAAACATACCTCGGGATCTTGTCTACCATGTACATGTGGGTCACTAACATTGTTTAACCCGTACACTTTTCCTCTATTCTTTCCCCCAGCAGCTCGTGACCATAAATCGTCGTCAAACTCGACATTTTCGCTAGCTTCTTTCCCGTACTTCTCCACAAGATATCCTTCGTATTTAACCTATTGGTATAAATACGTAATTACATTATTTAAATTCATTGTATTAAAAAGTTGTTAGTTTTCTTTCGAAATATATTTTTTGGATTCTAACAAGTACACTTACCCAAGTCTCCTTTGCCCTTTCGTCAACCCAGTCCAGATTTTCTTCTTCAACATTACCTTCCAAATCAAAGTTCGAATCCAACGAATGGCTACGACTTAGATACTTATCAAACGGCCTACTTCCTTTCCTACAATGTGATTGCTTCCACATCTCATGAGGTGTTAGTTCACGCCCAAGCATCTTAGCCTATGAGCGTAGAATTTAGAAGTTAATAATATTATAATATTGACCATGAATATATACTAAAAAGATTAATTCACATTTTTTACCGCCTTTCTTTTTGCAGTCACATAGGTTTGAGATCCAAGTGTATGTTTTCCTCCGATTGATTTACTTCTAATATCACTATTCTTTTGAGATTTTGCTTTCCATTCAGGTGTGTTCCAAATGTCAATCATTTGTTTCCATGTCTCGCTTCTTATCCATGGTGGTTTAAAGTCAATAAGAACGGACATATCATCCCCAACTTCTAAATCCTTTTCTCTTGCCCTTGCTTTGGCTTCATCTCGTACCCTACGCAACAAATCAGGAATTTACTAGCAATGCATTTCTCCCAGCACCTATAAATTTGTGTACTCCATTTCTCCTCCCACTGAAAATAACACTGAAAAAAAACTTTTAATAAATGCAAAAATGGTCTAATAAGTTTTATAAAATTTGTCTAAGTACACAAACACAATCACACACACATACATGGAAACGCTCAAACAACCGTGTCTTCTCCTCATTAGGAACATCTCTCCAACTATCCCATGGACCGTTCCATAAAGCCTTTAAGATTACTCCAATAATTCGGGTAGATGTCTGTTGATTACTAAACCTACAAAATGAAGGCAATGAATGCAAAACCACATTAGTAACATTTTTCTACATACATAAAATACAATATTAATATATAGCTACTTACTCCCCTTCTTCAATCCAAATCCACTCACGGTTCATTAGTTCGGGTACTTGGACATGGGAAGCACGTCCGCGTCTCGCCGGAGCAGCATGTAAAGTAGACTCGTCATCATCACTACCCTCATTGGGAAAAGGAACATCGACATCCTGATGTTCATATGAATTTAATCCAATGGTATCACTGCTACCTATACCACTATTTCGCCGAACACCTCGATCACCAACTTGACCACCATCTTGACCAAAACCTTGATCACCAACTTGACCACTACCTCGACTAGCACCTAGACCAACACCTCGACCTCCAGCTTGAAAACTACTTTGACCACTTCCTCGACCAACACTTCTACCACTAGTTTGAACACTACCTTGACTACTTCCCTGACCAACACCTCGACCACCATGTTGACTTATACCTTGTCTAACACCTCGACTAACAACTTGATCACTTCCCCGACCACCAGCTTGATTACTACCTCTACCCATAGTACGTGCCATGATATCTACAACATAAACAAATCATAAATATTAAAAAAAATAAAAACTAGTTAGAACTATTTTAAATATTACTATGCTAACTAGTTAGCTACAAAATATTTTTGAAAGAACAAATAAATTATATACAATAAGTAACCTATCACTCTGATTCTTCGTCTTCAAAATCTTCAACTAAATGTGTGTCTTCAAACTCGACTTCTTCATTATTATCATCATCCATATCTTCCATTTCTTCTAAGTGTCCATCCTCATGTACAAAAGAAATAGGACGAAGATCCTCTGTTGTTGTGCATTCTATCCTTTCATTCTCCTGAAAGAAATGCCCTCCATCCGCATTAGCATCATCCTCCACTTCACTAACATTTTGGGCGAGTTCATAAACTCCTCTTGGGGTTGTTTTTACAACAGCTAACCAACCTTTTAGTTCCTTTGCTTTTGAAGGGTATGATGTATAATACACTTGTTGTGCTTGTGATGCTAATATGAAAGGGTCATCAACGCATCCTATTGCTGTGGGTTTAATATCAACCATATGAGTTTTGGGGTCCACCCTTACCCCCCTTACAGGATCAAACCACGTACATTTGAACAAAACAACTACACACGCCCTATGGTGCTATGATACTCCAACTCTAATATCTCATCTAATAATCCATAGTAGTCATTTTCATTGTGGTCATACGTAGCTCCTTTGACACACACACCACTATTTTGTGTGATTCGACCATCATAAGCTGTTTGTGTGTGGAACTTGTAACCATTGACAAAATAACCCTTGTGTGACTTTACATAAGTAAGAGGCCCTTGGGCTAGGCCTTTTAGATGTTCCTTATTTGGAGCATTCATAACCTACATTCATAAAGGTGTGTTATTATGTTTGCAATAATACTTAAGATAATAAAAGATATGTTAGAATGCTTACATGCATCTGCAACCACTTAGCAAATTCAGCCTCTTCTATTTTATCAAGGGTTGCTTTGTCATAGTCTGGGAATGAATTACTTAATTGTTCATCAAATAAAGAAACAGACTCGAGAACCTCTTCACAATTAAGCAATATGTAAGTATGAGCCTTGTCTCTGTCTTTTTGTGTAAGAATTTTGTCCTCTCTACGCTTTTTATATAATCTTCGAGACGGATGTTTGAATATACTTAACCGCATATCGTTACTCGAAAAACAAGGAATGTTAGGGGTGAAGTTGCGTGGTTCACGTACTGTCGGCTCAAGATACAAAGAGCAGTAGTTCGAAGTTCATCCACAAGATTAGACTGAACGATAGAACCTTCAACCTTACCTTTGTTTCTCATTCTTTTTAATCGACCTAACTTCCTAGAAAATGAGATGGAAAGTCTTAGTTGTTATAAAACAATTATAATGTGCAAATAATATTTTGTTAAGCTAAAGAATTACCTCTCATATGGATACATCCACCTAAACTGCACCGGACCACCGAGTATAGCTTCATTTGTCAGATGTATAACAAGGTGTTCCATTGAATCAAAGAATGCTGGTGGGAATATTTTTTCTAACTTGCAAATAGTTACGACGATACTTGTCTTCAATTTGCGTAAATCTTCAACGTGTAGAACCCTTGAGCATATTACACGAAAGAATGTGCAAAGCTCTAGTATTGATTCCTATATTTGCTTTGGTAGCATCCCGCGTAAGACAATAGGCAATAATCGTTGCATAAACACATGACAGTCATGACTTTTAAAGTTGTAGAAGGTGCCATCCGTGACGTTCACACATCCACCTATATTTGAAGCATAACCATCGGGAAACTTTACTTGTTTCAACCATTTACACACTTCAGTTACCTCTTGTTTGGTTAAAGTGTATGATGCTTTTGGTTTAAGAAGTTTATTATTGTGTCCACTTGAAATATGTAATGATGGCCGATTGCAAAACTGTTTCACATCCTTCCTTGCCTTGATATTATCTTTTGTTTTAGGAGTATCCATGACCGTTTGAAATATATTCTCAAAAACATTCTTTTCAATATGCATTACATCAAGGTTGTGTCGGATTAACAACATGGGCCAATATTCAAGCTCCCAAAAATGCTTTTCTTTACCCAATTATGGTTTTGCCAAATTCTGGATCTTTATTCTTTGGGTTAAATGTTACCTCACCCCTTCATATACAACTAGGATGGTAGAAACTTCTTCATATATTTCCCAACCTGTTAACTCGAGTGGAGGTCCTAATAATGACCTTGTTGATCTTCGAAATCCATTTCTATCATTACGAAAAGGATGCGACTTTGGTAGAAATCTTCGATGACAATCGAACCAACATGATTTACCTCCAGCATTTAATCGAAAAGCATCAGTGTCTCCCATACAATATGGGCATGCTAAACGACCATGCGTGCTCCAGCCTGACAACATTGCATAGGCAGGAAAATTACTTACCGTCCATAAAAGAATAGCTCGCATAATAAAATTTTCTTTACGATGAGCATCATAAACTTCAATACCTTCCTTGTAAAACTCTTTCAACTCATCTATCAACGGTCTCAAAAACACATCGATGTTTTGACCCGGACTCTTACCTCCAGGAATAACTAAACATACTTCAATAAACGAGTCTTTCATACACATCCAAGGAGGTAAGTTATATATTGTAAGAAAGACAGGCCACAATGAGTATCGAATTGAGTTAGAGTTATTTGGATTGAAACCATCGGTGCATAACCCAAGACGAACATTTTGAATCTCTTTTGCGAATTCAGGATTTTCTAAGTCAAAATGCTTCCAAGCCATGCCGTCACTTGGATGGGCCATGCAACCCTCCGTTGTTTTATGGTCATGGTGCCAAGTCATAGCTTTGTCTGTTTTTGTACACATATATAACCTCTTAAGTCTAGGACCAATTGGCATGTATGACATCACTAAATTAGGAATCTTATTCCGGTCACTCTTATAACGAGATTCCTTACAGTGTTTACATTGTGTCAACGCCTTGTCTTGCTTATAGAATAACATGCAATGGTTTTTGCAAACATCAATTCTTTCATACGGAAGGCTTAACTTGTCTAAACTCTTCTTTGTTTCGTAGAAATTTTTCGGGAGCTTATTCTCTTCAGGCAACAATGAATTAACCATAGAAATATTATACTTGTAAGCAGCAGTGGACACATTAAACAGTGATTTCCATGTCAAGAAACTAGTGGCGGCTTGTAACTTTGAATAATTTGTAGCCTTCTCCCCCTCCCACAAAGGTTCATCAACAGCTTGTAACATATCATAAAAATTTTTTGCTTCTGGATTTGGTATATGCTCTTCTAAAGTATTTGAAGTATAACCACATGCATACATGTTATCTATCACCATGCGTTTGTAACAATCATCATTATCATCAACTTCTATTTCGGTAGAAGATTGACCAACCTCATGGTTAGAATTTTCACCATGCTCACTCCATATTTCATAACGAAGCATGAAACCTTCCTTATACAACCTCTGTCTCTATAACTTATATTTTGGCATTTATAACAAGGACATTTTATTTCACGTATTGTTTCACCATGCATATTCATCCTTGTATCAACAACTATATTATTAGAAAATGCAAGGTCCAAAAACAAATCCACATTGTCACAATATTCGGAACTAAGAAATCCTTCACTGTCAATCTTTTCATACATCCACTGTCGATTGGTATACCACGCCATTATTAATCTAATCAGTGCCCCTAAAATTTAAAGTCATCAAAACACGTAAATTCAAGAAGAAAATAGGTGAACAAAACAAATAATCAAGTCTGAAGTGAACTAATCAAGTAATTAACTCTATCAAAGTCTCAAGCGAACTATCCATGTTTAAGATTGCTTATTTTAGTTTAAAAGAACTTTTGATAAAAAAGACTTATTAACTTATGATTTTTGTTATGATTGCAGCTGTGTGTTTCAGTCTTATATGTAGTTCTTAAGGCTAAAATGGTGTTGCAGTTGTAGGGCTTAACCTGCAAGGTTTTAAATGCTTGCATGAAACTATATTTGATGATCTACTAAGCTATAATAGTGAACTATTGATTTACTACAATGATTGTTGCAGTTTTTTTTCCTATTAATGAGTTTTAAAAAGGGAGATGACTATAAGTCGGACATGTTTTTCTTATTAATCTAGGGCTCCTAATCAATGTTTTAAGCTCATTTCAGCTCCAAGTTTACTACATAATTACCCACTAATGCAAATTACCCATTTGTTCAAGTTGATTTCAAATAAAATAAGGCTCATAATATGAACTGACATATATGGTGCACAGATCCAGTATAATACTATAAGACATGAATATCAAAGGGTAATCGCTTATAATTATAGGAAGAAAAAAACAGCAATTCAAGACATGTATGACTTTATCTGGAATAAACTTCAAGTACCTAAAACAGAAACTGTCTCATGGTGTTACACCAAATGGTTCTATTATTTGCACTAATTTGCACAGTTAACAAATGAAGCAGGATTATCTTTCTAGTTTATACTGGGTTTGTAAAAAGCAAAACAAAGAAAGACACCAGAGGTTGCAATTTTGACTCGTTTACTTATAATGGTTGGCTTTTGGTTGTGTTTTACATCACACAGGTTGAAAGTCACACAAAGTCTATTTTTTAGTTCATACAACCTTTGAATTCATTTTCTTCCAACAACTAGATAATTATCGTCATAGTATATCACTGTAATCTGAACTAATGCATTTTTTAAACTTCTCTTAACACCCATTAGCATGTGTCAATAGCAAAAACATTCGAGTATTTGCTTTATTCCAGTCAATAGCAAAAACATTCCAGTCTAATGCATTTTAAACTAATGCATTTTTTAAACTTCTCTTAACACCCATTAGATAATTATCGTGATAATGAATTTATATGATCCATGAATAGTTGACAAAAAATAAACAACAAAACAATAACCACAAATAATGTAAGCAATTTCAATAGAAAATATGAAGACATATATAGCTCTGGCTCATGACTTTGAAAATCAGATTTATAGTGAAATTCAAGGTGTGGGCTACTGGAACAATACTTTATTTTTAGAACTATTCGCTTGACAACATCCTGCTAAATGTGGAGAAATTTAAAAGAAGGCAGGGAAGCAGCATACATCTATAAATTGACTGCAATGAAAGCATTCGAAGTGCAATCAATAGACTAAATTGTAAACTATTAAATAAAGGACTTAAAACAATACAGAAACCTAAAGTGGTTATAGGTTTTATGATCAAATAATTGAGTTATATTTAAGATGAAAATGAAATTATAAAAGAAAGGTACTATAATATCACTATAATCAGTACTATGGTTAGTAAACAACATATGTGAACATTGTCTATCTAACTTGACTAGAATATTGTTTCAAACATATGCATTCATATATGATGTTATAGGGAGAGACCATAGGAACAAATTCTTTTTAAAGTGGCAACGTAAAGTATTGAAACAAATCACCATATGCCACAATGTTATTTGTCAGCAAATACTTCAAATAGTGGTAACAAATGTGGGCACACTACTAAACTAATATACAGTCATTTCTAAACAAAAACAAGCTGCATGTCATCTCAAGTAATTCAGAGAGACGAAGATTTGCGCGGTGAAAATTCCATCACGAAATCAATAAACTACTTAGTTATTTCTTCTATATACATTAGCACGTTGTCTACTTGTCTTTGGGCGTTATTTCTACTATACACATTAGACATAGCACGTTGTATTTGGGCACTTCTCATTAGGGATGTTTTAGGGAGTTTTACCCCAAATCAGAAAATAAATTGATATATTCATTGGTGTGGAAAAAGAACAAAATGGCTGTTTGTTTGGCGGATAAAATCTTTTAGTTTGAGAGAGAATGCTAGTGTCTAAATCCCCTTGAACACACTTTGTCATCTTTGTTTTTTCAAGTTTTGACTTTTGAGTAAATGACCAACTGGTCTCTGCATTTACAGGAATGACAGGTAGCCCCTATGAGTATAGAAACAGTATGAATTCAAACAAAAAAGAGTTTAGAAACAGTATAAATTTCTAGTTATGCTTCCATAAGTACCAAGTGCTACAATAATTGCTATGTTTCCATATGCACCAGATTTTAAAAAAGGCATGAAACAATAACTTAATTATCAATTGTATGGTCACCATATGAACAAATCACCATATTCACTATAACACAATAGATTCAAGTAGAAACTAACAGTTTCAAAGCACACTTATGAACAAATCACAAATTGATAAGAGCTCCAACAATTAGGACTTTTATCCATTCATCTATGATTCTAGATTCACGAACAGATGACCCACCATATGATCAAACAGTGTTGGTGACTGAAGAAGATACTGAAGGTTTCAAGACTAAAAATAAACCTACGGACATCAGAGATGACCAAGACCCATCGTCAAGGTAAATGAACTGATGCAAGAATAGTATGTTTTAGATCCGAAAATCCTAATGAGTCGATGGCAGCAAACATAGCACAATAACAAGAATCGACACAAGACAATCGATCAAAGCAATTTCCTAATAAAGCAAGGTTTGAGTTCTATCAAAATCAAGATTCAGAATGTTACCTCAACAGTAGACTAAAACCAATTTAAAGATTTAGACAGAATCGAATCGGAGCTCTCGATCAATACACGATTTCCTTATCCTTGATGGCTTCAATCGAACAAATTGCAGGGGCTGGAACTTGTGCGAGTGCGAATTAGGGTTCTTGTGAGGGTAAATTGGGAGTTTGTGAGTGGTATTGAGTGAGAGTTGGATCGTGATGAAACCACTCATTATAGTTGCCATTAATCTCGGTGGTTTGTTGAAGGAGTTGATTTGAAGAAGAAGGTATATGAGACTATGAGAGTGTTGGTCCAGCAAGAAATTGGGTCCGAACCGGGTCTTTGGATGGTATCACAATCTGGAGTTTATTTGTATATTTATTTACTGATCTTTAAACTATTATTATTTCTTTTTTGTTTTGGTATCACAATTGTAAGAGGAATTTTATTCTAAACCATCTAATTAAATTTACATTTAAAATTTATATTCTAAACCATCTAAAAAACCTATACATGATGTAAAATTAGTTTAGAGTATTTTAGGAGTACGGAAGATTTATCGTTAAAAAAAAAAATAAACCGGGCCTTACTGTTTTTGAAGGCCCAAGACCGCGCTGCACGAAAATGGGCCTAACCTGGGCTATGAGCCTTCGTTTCTGACGTGCTACCAGTCAAAACGACCGCGGAAACGAGGGCCACCTTATGGTAATCAGCCGTAGGCGGGTTATCCTGTTATATTTCTGAAATAAGGCCTCTAGATGGGTTTTTTGGCCACTTTTATGTTTTTTCTAGTTTTTCGGGTTTCTTTTGGGGCATTGTTTTGGCTCTATATATAATTTTTATTTTTACATATCAAATATATATTTATAATAATATAATTAATTATATATAAAAATATGATAGAAACAATTAAATATTATATATTATAGTATATATATGGAAAGTATGATTATAAACTAATATAATAGTAATTATAAAAAATAAAAATTAAAATAACGAGCCGAGCCCAAGCCGAGCTCGAGTTTGAATAATTTCTGACAAGCTCGAGCTTTATAATGTTAAAATGATCCGAGCTTGTTTACACCCCTACCATTGATCACTTTGATGAAATAAGTATGGCATACATTAACTGTGTTTGACATGACACGTTACGTCATGATGAGGGTAAAGAGTCATTATAAGTCACAACAATCCATGAGCAATCTTAATTAGTCACATATACCAATTTTAGACTATAAATAACCATATTTGATCATGTATCACTGTGACTGACCATCATTAACTTTAATTGACCAATAATGAACAACATGATATATCATGAATGACCCTAATTGAATCATCAACAATCCACTTAACTTCGATTACCTTCAATTCATTGACGCTACTTAAACATTCAGTGACTATAATTTACCCCAATTGAGCATCAGGAATTACCCTAATTATCGTCAATGACCATAATTTACCGTTTTGAGTATCAATAACCTTAAATAAACATCAATGACTATAATTTACCCTATTAAGTATCAATAACCTTAAATAAACATGAACGACTATAATTGACCATATTTGAGCACTAGTAACGTTAATTAACCATCAAAAGCCTAAAACGATCATCAACATCTTTAACTCATATACGACCTTAATTGACCATTAACTACCTTAATTAATCAATAATGCCCTCATTAGTTATAAATATCAAACACTATTAGTGACCCCAATTGAATTGTAGCAAATATTGTGACTATTTTGCTACCAAATGTTGTTTGCTAGCTAAATTTAAGATCATTTTGCTACTGTATTGCCATCGTAATTAGGCGATTTGTCACTATATTAAAACTTTTTTTTTGTAATTGTTTTCATTTATCTATGATCATTTTACGATAACACTTTAAAGGTCGCAAATGTTGCGCGACCATTTTCCCACCAAATCTTGTTTAGCCGCTGATTTTGTTATCATTTTAATTTCGGTTGCAAAATGGTTGCAAGCTTTGCCACCGTATTAAAACTTTTGTTTTGTTTTGGAATTATTTTCATTTATTCATGACCATTTTGCGATAACACTTTAACGGTCACAAATGTTGCAACTATTTTTGCTACCAAATCTTATTTGGTCGTTTATTTTGAGGCCGTTTTCCCACCGAATCTTGTTTGGTCGCTAATGTTGCGATCATTTTAATTTCGGTTGCAAATTGGTCACAAATTTTGATGCCTTTTTGCGATCGTAGTTAGGCGGTCTTAGATTTATCGATCGCTTTGCCACCGTATTAAAACTTTTGTTTTTATCTGTAATTATTTTCATTTATCCGCGACCATTTTGCGATATCACTTTAACGGTCGCAAATGTTGCGACTATTTTGCTACCAAATCTTATTTGGTCGTTTATTTTGAGACCGTTTTCCCACCGAATCTTGTTTGGTCGCTAATGTTGCGATCATTTTAATTTCGGTTGCTAAGTTTGCAATCATTTTGATTTCGGTCGCAAAATGGTCTCAAATATTACAATCATTTTTTGCCCAGTTTTCTAGTAGTGACATATGTAAATAATGTATATAACTTACCATTTTTAATTGCTTAACGTATATGTAACTCATTTTTATGCATGTGTAAGTCACTTTTACGCATGTGCAAGTCACTTTTACAAATGCGTAAAGTCGTTTTCATATTTCAAACAATCCTAAAATTATGACCAAACATAACTTGACAAGTTTGCCTTAGATTAGTTCGATCGAAACAGTTAAACTTCTGTCAAATCGATTTCATCTTAATGTGCATGATTTTTGAATGTATATTAAATGTATATTGACATGTGTCTCACATTCAAGGCGATATAAATTATCACTAATCCAAACCGTTGATCGAACAATAACATAACAAACTCTTTTGGTACTACTCCCATCACCGGACATGACATCAATACATACATCATGGAATACTATAAATACAAGGTATGAGGATTTGATTTCCCTATGCAAAAATACTCCCTAAACTCTCTCTATTTCTCCCTTTACCCATTACTCGCTTATTTCGATTACTTATTCTCACGCCGAGTGTTATTACAGGGAGATTTCCTTCTCTGTGACGCTTTAACTGCCTTAAATAGTGTTGTTTGATTGTTTGTAGGCTGAAATTAACAGAAATCTCTCGGTAATCGAAATTCAGTTGAAGTGAATCAGGTCCGGTTGGAGCTTGTATTTACAGTTTATATTTATACAGACCATCAAACCGTCAATTTGCTCAAAAAGCTTAGCCAAATCGGACCATGAACACCCCTATTGTATATTAACTTTGTAGATTAACTTTGTAGATTAATAGAGTTTCATAACAAAGAGTTCTGTTTTGTTTTGAACTGTAACATTATCAAATTTGGATCAAGTCCACGTTATCTAACATCTTCAAGTGTAATAATCAAGTTTAAATCGATTAAAAATTCATGTTTAGATGAAGATTCCTGTAAATATAGAAATCGGCCTTCTATGTTGGGTCACAATAGAACTTTCTTTTATTACCTTTGTTTAATTATTCTACATGTAGTTATTCAGCGTTTCAAGAAAACAACGATGTTTGAATGCCTATATTAATAGAAACTTTAATCGGCCAAAAAGTAAAATTACCCTAGACCGTACTCTAGTTCAATTGGACTTCGAATAACTTAGATCACATCTTGTAGTAATAACCATTAGTTCTGATTTCAACATATGAATTCAAATTTAAAGAATATTAGTTATACCTCAAAGCTAGTGAAACTAGTGGAGGTGATCCATCTTAAAAGGCTCTTCATAATGCCATATATAAACTATTACACTAATGTCATCACAAACAACATTCTTCGAATGTTCAAACATGATTTTGGCATCGGGTTGAGTTTATTAAAATTCTCATAGTCGACTCAAAACAAGTCAATCAATAAACCTTGTTTCTTCACGATGTTCATGATTCTAAGTCGAGTTTAACAAAGTTCCCTTGGTCGACCCGCAATGGCCAATCAACAAACCTTGTTTCGTCGAGGTGTTTTTTGGGTCTAATTTATGCTTTTCTATTTTATAGTTCAAATAAAGATATTTTTGCATTTGTTTTCTTTTAGTTAAAAAAATGTTCTTATATATTTATTTTGGAGTTTAAATAAATATATGTTTGCATTTGTGTTCTTTTATTAAAAAATATTTGTTCTTATATATAGGCTCGATCGATTAGTCTAAAGTCAGAAGCCAACAATGAGTGTGACAGATTTTATTTTACTTTGACTTGCTGCCTCCCAAGTCAAAAGAATATGTTGTTTAAATATAATATGGATCCTAGCTAGATTGGCAACGTGTGAAACATGCACCATAAGAACATTGGATGATAATGTCATATACGGGAATAGTGGTTGCTTAAAGGTTTGGTGTTATTCTTCACTTATTAAACAATAATGGTTGTCAAACATTTTTCCTGTTATGGGTTGATCCGAAAATTATGATGCCTCATCATGTCGTTTCGATTGTTCATGTCAACAATAATCATTTCGTCCACGTTAAGTTGGAAGGAGATTATCCGATGCCGACATTAAGTAATCTTTGGATTCTTAACTGAAACATACGTGCTGCAAAATGGTAGATTATGTATACGCTTCGTATCTCGGAATACAACACAATAATAGATAATAATCGAGAAGCCCCAGCTTATATAAATTTATTTTAATTTATAGCTTGTATTCGTATCTAATAGTTTAAATTCAAATTTTCATAAAAAATAAAATACATAATTCTATATATATATATATATATGTGTATATATATATATATATATATATACACGTGACGTATAGCTCTTTGAACCACTATATCTTTGGACTTTTCTTATTTTGACCCTACCACATACTTTCAAGACAAAAAACTCTCGTATAGGCCGATACTACACGTATTGTTCGTCGATTTTTCTACATCCAGGTATGTAGTATTGTTCCTACATCTTCATTATGCCAATTGTTGACCAATTTAAATGTTAAAGTAGTGTTTTATGTCTTATAATCGTTGATTTAAAAAATGCTCATATGAACTATACGCCGCTACAGACCCGTGTATAGCTTATACGCGGCGTATAGCTTATATGTTGAGGAACTATACTCAATGTATAGTCCTATACGTTGGGTGTGTGTGGCGTATAGCCAAAGAGAAAGAAGATGAAGAGGTTGAGCACTATACGCGACGTATAGAGCAATACGCGACATATAGGGGGTGGGCTAGGTCTATACGCGGCGTATAGCTCTATACGTCGCGTATAGGTCTATACGTTGTGTGACAACCCTAAAAAGAAAGGTTAGACGAGTTAATATTTTAAGAAATTTTTATTGAGTATATTTGACTAACACTTTATAAATATCATGTGTTTTAGTGTATATATATATATATATATATATGATACCACTTGTTGGCCTGTCCCCAGGGGTATGTTTTATGAGTTTATTTAATAAAACATATATATAAAATATAATATTAAAATAAACATAAAGAAAACAATCATGGTTATCATGTAGAGAATTTGGGCCGAAAGGACCTTTTTATATAGTCAAAAGCCAGGATACCAGTATGTGATCAGTGAAGGTCAGACCTTTAAACGCCTCACGCTATTTTAGGCTTCAACCGGCTAACAGGTCCCCAGAGTTCGATCGCCATAATGGTATCTTAGATAGACTACGACCCGTCCACATACTTTCTCTATAATTTTTCACCATTCTTGTTTCCAGACTTTTTTTATGATATTCTGGCTAGACCATGATATGGTACTATGATATTCTGGCTAGACCATGATATGGTACCCCAACACTTGTTAAGTTAGCCTTCCATATAGGAGGCGATCATATAAAATTTAAAAAAGAAAATACCTTAAATTGTGCAGATGGAACTTCAAAGATAAGCTTCAAAGATTATAATATTCAAATATTATCAAGAAATTTTTATAAGAAGAGTAGTAGTAGTTTTGAGTCTGCCTCTAACTAAACACAAACCCTCCTTTTATAGGAGTAAAGAGACTCGAATTATGCTGTCACTATTCGCAATAATTCATTTCTGCATCTATTATTGGCCCTACCAGACATTAAAACAGTAAAAGTAAACAGTATCCTCAATTATATGATAATACGGACAACTGTCTTGAAGAAAATTAATTCCCTCTGTCGGCCACTCCATTTTGGAGACTTGTGACTATGGTTTAATTATTGCCTTGGATTCCTTCATTTTCTGATTTTCGGATTTTTGAGTTTCTTCCATTTCTTCTGTCACTTTTATGACATAAGGATGACATAAGATATCTCCTTCTTCCTCTTGATCATATGGATCTTGACCTTCCCCTAGTAGGAAAGTTTCAGTTTCATCATCTGAAATGGACATTGTTGACTGGGATTTTCCCTTAAAATGTTTGACAAAATCTTTTTTTACTTCTGTCATGTAGAAATCCATCATTTCCTTTTCACTGATTTTCTCAGTGCCTTTAATCATCCTGATTTTTTAAACAATATGTTCGAACGGGCTTGGAGGCTCTTTGCTATTCTTTGAATGAATCTTTTCTTCATAAGTGCTTATCGCCTTTTGGATATAATCCACTGTCTGTTGGCTTTCAAGAACTCCGTCTTTAACCATTAGCATCTTCTTCCAGAACTTAGTATAATAAGTTCTTTTTAAGCAATATATGTTGTCACTGGTATAACCGGTTTCTGGGATCCATTTCCAGGTCCATGGAATGCTGAATTCCACAAAGTAGTACAATGAAGGCATTATCTCAATAAAACAATTATTAGTTTATGCATCTATCAGATGCGCGGATACTTTAATCCATTGAGTGTATAAATTTTTATATAATTCTGGTAAAATGTTTATCGATGGACCATATGATTTCCACCATTGGACAAACCAAATCAGAATATCTGATTTAAATATGTTTAAGCATATTTTGATAAACCATGAATGCCTATGATCCTGGTTTTCATATAAAAATGTTTTGTAAAAAGCATTTTTGTAATCCCAATAATTGTATTTAATTGGGACTTTAGTTTTAGGGCGTATTAACTCCCTTTCTTTAAGAGGAGATACTCCCCAAGCTTCAACAGATATTATCTGTTTGATAACAATTTTGCTAAAATAGATTCCTTTATTTTTGGAACCTTGATAATTTACTATCTCACAACATTCTTTTTTCAAAATGTTTTCATAATAAGCTCTTGGCTTATATGTTTCTACAGGATAGAATCCAGTGTCTATGTATCTGTTTATTAACAGTCATGGTTGATCTTTCCATATTAAGGAATCAATTTCTTTTTTCAAATCCTGTATATGTATAGGTTTTTGGATTTTATTTGTTTCATTTAGCTGCCTTTTTAGCTCTGCTAATGAAAAAGGTTTTGAATCCTTTTGCAGAAAACTAGAAGAGGTTTCCCCTTCTGTGTTTTTTAGAAATGTTTGGATTATTTTTTCTTTTAAAAAATTATCTTCAATTAGTTTTAGAATGTCTAAAATCTCATTTGTTAGAACATTCAATTCCAATCCTTGGAATTGTGAGACAAGTTGATATAAATCTTTTTCTTCAATCTCTGAAGAGTTTTTACAACAATTTTGTTTACAAGCACTGGAACAAGGAATATCTTCCTCTTCCTCTGTAGTATAAAAACTTTCATTATCTATAATGTTTAAATTTTCATTTTTGAAAAAGATTGTTCAGACTCTGTTTTAGAGTCTGAGTTTAAAAGAATTTCTGAAATCTTTTCTTTTAATTCTTTATCTTCTAGCTTATTAAGCTTTTTCTTTACCCAGCAAGTCCTTGCTTTGTGACCTATTATGCCACATCTCCTACATTTAATAGGAGGTTTATATAGAGATTTTTCTTCATACTTTCTTTTTCTATCAAGTTTTCTATCTTCTCTTTTCCTTTTCCTCTTAAAATATTTTCGAGAGGAAGACTCTTTTCTGGACACCTAGGCCTAGAGGTAGACTCTATGCCAAACTGGCTACAGAATTGACCTAATTGTTTCTTCTTATTAAAAAAAATTTCTTAATCTGTTGGTTTAATTTTATCTCATTACGTAAATTTAAACCTTCTTGTACACAGGTTCCTATAAGTTTACCATATGTGTACTTATCATAATCAATACTAATTTCTCCTTTTCTTAAGGATTTCCTTACTCTTTCTGCAAATAAAGAGGGAAGACCATCTATAAACTTAGACTTCCAATGAGAGCTATTTGACTCTAGGAGTTCCATAACTCTACATAAAAATGTATCCTTATACCACCTAAATGAGGTGAGAGTTGGACACCTAAGGTTTTGGAGAAGAGTTCTAATATTTTCTGAATCTTCCAACCACCTTCCTGTGAAATGTTCTATAATATTGATGATTAAAGAATAGACAGCATTACTAACCGTATTCCCATCTTCTTCTTTGATACTATTAAGGATTTTTTCTTTATCATCCTGAGATAGATAATTATCCCACCAGCCTTTTAGCTGACCTGTAAATCCTGCTATTACCATATTGGCTATGGTTTTTGTAGAATTGCCATTATTTTGGCAGATTGTACTATACATAAGCATTCTATGTACAGTATTATATATTTGGCCTTCTGTATAGCCATCTATGTTCCACTCATAAATCATTTTCCCACTGTAAGAATTGTTAATAGTATATTCTTGTTCTTCTAAAAGAACATCCTGAGGTGTAGGCCCCGAGTAGTAATACTTCTCTGAGTTGGCTTATCTGTAAACTTTGATATTTTTAAGATTTCATCTTGAATCTTTTGTTTGTAATTTTCTTCATTAATATCAGTCAGTGTATTAACGTGTAAATTTTTAAAGGCAATAACTGACTCATTTAAAGTTTTTATTAAACTTTCATCAGATTTTGTTTTAAAATCTGTAATTTTAGGTGGTAGTTATATGCTAGGAATAGCAACAACTTCCTTTCCTCTTTCGATATTGATTTTCTACCTTTCTTGGACACTAGATAATATTTTATCTATTTTCTTTGATAAATCCTGAAGCTGTTCCCCAAGAATTATCAAATATAAATTATTATAGTTTTGTTGCTTTACTAAAACATTTATATGTGAAATTGTTACTAGTAAAGTATCATCTTCCAGTAATCTTTGAAAAGCTTGGAAATATTCTCCTGCTTTTCTTATTTTAAAATAGTATTTGTAGGGGGGAAAAATATTTGAAATAGTAATTCCATTTATTTCAAAAAATTTTCAAGTACAGAAACCATGGTTTCCGTATATTTTTCAATAAACCAAGGAACAAAAGGTATAATTTCATTTTTCTTGGTTAAATCTTTATTTTTCAAAATTTTTAAAAAACCATTTTCTAAACAATTCCCATTTGGGCTGTTCAAATTCTTTTAAATTATTCTTTATCACCGATGATCATAGTGAAAAATCGATTTTTTCTTTAAAGTTTGTACTATCCATAAATTATACAAAACTTATTTTAGACTCGGTTAATTCCGGGTCTATTTGCACACTTCTGACTATATTATCAGAATCCATTCTAATCCCTCTATTTTTCTTTCAGGATATTCTTCTCTTAGATGAGAAGTAGATGCCCTAAAGGGACTCTTCACAGTATACTCTATTGGAGATATGTGATGGTAGTGTGATGATACTGACCTCGAGATTGAAGGCTCATTCTTTATTCTAAAGTTTTCAAATTTTATTTGAACTGTTCCTTCTTTTGATTGAGTAATATTTAATGGATTATGATCCGTATATTGTTGTGAGGGGCTAGCTTGATCTAATACCTAATTTTCTTGTAAGGCCCCGTTCCCGGGAAGCCTCACAGTTGGTTAACCATAGCATAAAATCAGTTTAATAACAAAACATTGCAGCGGAAGATATTTAAACATTCATTTAAAACTTAAAAACCCCATTGTACTCATACATTTGTCCTTTAAATGTAAACAAAACATATTCCTTGTTCATTAATTACAATAAAGACTTCATTAACAGGAATGCCATCCATTGCTCCCAAACCCATATGTTTATTATGCATAATAGCCCCAAAAACATGGAAAAACGTTTAAATAAGGGGGTCTAGAACTCACCTGAACTTAGCAAATAACTTCAATCCTAAGTTACTTAAGCTATAGTCCAAACACTCTAGCTGCACGAAAGTTAATACACAAAAACGTCATTTTCTTCATAGTTTCGCCCACAGTTTCGCTGCAGCGAAACTGTAGTTTCGCCAGCAGTTTCGCTGGGCAGCACTTCTGCTAGTTTCGCTAGACAGATTCGCTGCCTTGAGCGCCCAACTTTCGTTGGAATTTCCTACTTTCGCGAAGTCTATGGGTCAGTCTAGGTCTTAGCGAGATTCCCGGCGAAACTGTAGTTTCGCCCGAGCGAAATTGTAGTTTCGCTGAAATTTCTCCTAGTCTCGCTGAATGAGTGCACAGTTTCGCTGGATTAACTCACAGTTTCGCTGGATCGGGGCCCAGTTTCGCTGGATGAATAAAAACTAAGAACCAGCCCGTTTTTAACCCAAAATCTTAACTTTTTACGTCCAAATCCTTGGTTTAACTTCCATGAAGCCAAATCTAAGCTTTTTACATGTTTTCATACGTAAAAATGTGACCTTTATGCGATTCTTTCAACTTTTCAAAACCCAAAACCCTAGAATCCGGGTTTGATCTACAGAAAAGTTTAGGGGTCGATTCTTACCTTGTTTGTTGCTTCTTTCCTTGAGATTTGATGCCCAAACGCCCAGATCTCCAATTCCTTGACCTTAGAAGCCCCAAATCTTGAGTTTCTTGCACTTTCTCTCTCTACTTTCTCTCTCTATGAAATTTTTGTTGCTAGGGCACAAATGGAGAAGATGGTGGTGTCTTGGGCAGGTTAAGGGCTGGTTATGGGCCTTAATCTTGCCCATGAACCCCACTTAGCCCATAACCCTTTTTCCTTCCTTTATTAAATCTCCATTAGTTAGGCCCACTTATCCTTAATGACTCGTTTTGACTTTTCGGGGTGTAACAAGTCTCCCCCTCTTATTTAGGTTTCGTCCTCGAAACCTGTCAGTCGTCAAACAATTGAGGATAAAATTTCCTCATCTCCTCCTCAGCCTCCCACGTAGATTCTGATCCCTTTCTGTGCCTCCACTGTACTCGTACAAGCGGAACCACTTTATTCCGCAAGTGTTTCTCCTTCCAATCAAGGATGGCCACCGGCTGCTCTACGTAGTTCAGTCGTTCGTCGACTTCAATGTCTTCTAATGGTACAAATGCCTCATCGTCTGCCAGACATTTCCTAAGATGAGATACATGGAATGTGGGATGAATTCCACTCAACTCATCAGGTAATTCTAGTCTGTAGGCCACTTCCCCTACCCTTGCGATGATATGGAAAGGCCCTATGAATCTTGGGCTTAACTTTCCCCTTTTTTGAAACCTAATGATCCCTTTCCAAGGCGATACCTTGAGCATAACCTTGTCACCAACCTCAAACTCTATCGGTCTACGCCTCTTATCAACAAAAGACTTCTGGCGATCTTTTGCAGCTTTCATGAATGCCTTAGTCTTATCTAACTTCTCAGTTGTGACCTCAATCACTTCAAGACTCCCCAGTTCCTTTTGCCCGATGTCACCCCAACACACGGGCGTTCTGCACTTCCTACCATACAACATTTCGTAGGGGGCATACCAATGCTGGCATGGTAACTATTATTATATAAGAATTCCGCCAACGGCAAGTGCTCCTCCCAACTTCCTCCAAAGTCGATTACACATGCTCGTAGCATGTCTTCTAACGTTTGAATCGTTCTTTCTGACTGACCATCCGTTTGGGGGTGGTAAGCCGTACTAATATGCAGTCTAGTCCCCATTGAGTCGTGAAACCTCTTCCAGAACTTGGACGTAAATCGCGTGTCCCTATCCGAAACGATAGACACTGGCACGCCGTGACGAGCCACGATCTCCTTGATGAATAGATTTGCCAACTTCTCAGAGGTAAACGTCTCACGAATAGGTAGGAAATGGGCGCCCTTTGTTAAACGGTCAACAATCACCCAGATCGCGTCGCTTCCTCTCGCCGTGCAAGGTAGCTTCATGATGAAGTCCATTGTGATGTGTTCCCATTTCCATTCGAGGATGTCCAAAGGCTGGATCTTTCCATATGGCTTTTGGTGCTCTGCCTTCACTTGCAGACAAGTCAAGCACTTGCTCACATACTTAGCCACATCTCGCTTCATTCCCGGCACCAGTAATCTTTCTTCAGATCCTGATACATTTTGGTGGCGCCGGGGTGAATGGAATATCGTGTTTTATGAGCCTCGTCCATGATCTTCTCCCTCAGATCCCCGTAGAGAGGGATCCACATCCTCCCAGATCGAGTTCTAACACCCAGGGTGTTTTCCCCCAAATCTGAAACTTGTCCTTTCATCCTTTCAGAGTTGACTCTGTCCTCTCTTAATGCCTTATCCTGGAATGCCCTCACTTGTTTCATAACATCAGGTGTCATGATTATCTGGCAAGCCCTCACCCGAATTGGTTCGGGTCGTCCTTTTCGGCTAAGGGCGTCAGCAACCACATTAGCCTTGCTTGGATGATAATGAATTTCGCAGTCATAGTCTTGATCAGTTCCAACCACCTCCTCTGCCTCATATTGAGTTCTTTCTGTTCAAAGAAATACTTCAGACTCTTATGATCAGTGAAGATGGTGCATTTCACCCCATACAGGTAGTGCCTCCAAATCTTCAATACAAACACCACCGCTGCCAACTCCAAATCATGTGTAGGATAATTGGCCTCATGGGCTTTTAGTTGTCTAGAAGCATAGGCTATCACCTTCCCTTGTTGCATCAACACGCAACCCAATCCTGCATATGAGGCATCCGAGTAGACTACCAGGTCCTCGTTCCCCTCAGGTAGCGTCAGGACAGGGGCTTGCGTTAACCTAATTTTTAGTTCTAGGAAGGCGTTCTCCTGATCAGGACCCCATTCATACTTCACGTCCTTCCGGGTCAGCTTAGTCAAAGGAGAAGCTATCTTAGAGAAATCCTGGATAAACCTCCTATAGTAACCTGCCAGACCTAAGAAACTGCGAATCTCGGTTGGCGTCTTTGGAGATTCCCATTGCATTACCGCTTCAACCTTCGCAGGATCCACCCTGATCCCCCCGGGATTAACCACATGACCCAGAAACTGTACTTCTCGAAGCCAAAATGCACATTTGGAGAACTTAGCATATAACTTCTCGCTTCTGAGTGTCTCCAATACTTCTCGAATATGATCGGCATGTTCTTCTTCACTCTTTGAGTAGATCAAAATGTCATCGATGAACACTATTACTGATCTATCCAACATAGGCTGACATACCCGATTCATAAGGTCCATAAAAGCAGCTGGCGCGTTAGTTAAACCAAAGGACATGATGAGGAATTCGTAATGTCCATAACGCGTCCGGAACGCCGTTTTAGGAATATCTTGTTCTTTCACCTTCAGTTGGTGGTAACCAGACCGCAAATCTATCCTTGAAAACCAGCTGGCACCCTGAAGTTGATCGAACAAGTCGTCAATCCTTGGTAGCGGGTATCGATTCTTTACGGTCAACTTATTGAGCTCGCGATAGTCAATGCACATCCGCATGCTACCATCTTTCTTATTGACGAATAAAACTAGAGCACCGCATGGTGAGATACTCGGCCGGATGAAGCCCTTATCCAATAAATCTTGCAACTGGTCCCTCAATTCCACCATCTCTGAAGGAGCCAATCGATATGGTGCCTTAGCGACGGGCTGCGCTCCCGGTAGCAAATCAATTTGAAATTCGATTTCACGGTCAGGCGGCACACCAGTCAGGTCTTCAGGAAAGACGTCAGGAAACTCGCGTACTACTGGCACGTTTGATAATTATGGCTCTGGCGCGTCCACATCTTTTACGTAGGCCAAGTAAGCGCTACACCCACGTCTCATGTACTTTTCAGCTGTGATCATCGACACGACCTTCAGCACACAGCACACCTTATCCCCACGAACCATAACAGAACTACCGTCAGGCGCTGTTAGACGAATCATTTTCTTGCTACATACAATATTGGCTTCATAGCTAGCTAACCAATCCATGCCTAACACCACATCAAAACCTCCTAAGGCCATAACATGCAACCTAGCAGGGAACATACAATCTTCTAAGTCAATCAGGCAATCCTCAATCACTTCAGTTATCTTAGTGGACTTACCAATGGCTGTTTCTACATAAAAGGTCTCGTCTATCTTCCTACTCTTATCATGCAATAAACGACAAAAGGCAGTAGACACAAAACTCCTACTTGCACCGGAATCAAAGAGCACCGAAGCATATTCGTGATCCACCAGAAACATACCTGAAACTACTTCTGGATCTGCCCTGGCCTCCTCCCAAGTTATGTTGAATGCCCTCGCCTTCGCTTTTGAATCGTCACCCCTTCCTTTATCTCCGGCTTTAACCGTTCCTGATCCTGCTGATTTTCCTTTCTTACAGTCCCTACCCACATGTCCCATCTCACCACACTGGTAACATTTCCCCGCCTTCCAATCCCTAGCATAGTGGCCCTCGCCCCCACATTTAAAACACTTTCCAGTCCCAACTCTACACTCCCCAAAATGGCGTTTTCCACATTTTCTACAGGCACCCCCTTCACCTGTATTTCCCTGTCTCCCTGATTGATCCTCAGCTCTCATCCTCTTCTCTCCACCCCTGAAGTTATCACCTCCGAACCTCTTCCCATTTCATTCTTGTTCCCACTCCATTTCTCCACCTTCTTGTGCACAGGTATTGGGTCCCTCTCATCGTACAACCTCCCACCTAAATCCACCACAGACCTAAACGTGCCTGGTCTAGCTGCAATCATGTGCATCCTGATGTCCACGGGCAAACCCTGCATGTATCTTTTGATCTTCTTGGATGCAGGTGTTACCATGTCTGGCACAAGTCTTGCAAGTTCGTTGAACTTGGAGGTATACTCTGTTGGGGTTTAACATGTTTATCAAAGCTTCATACAACCTGATTATATGAAAAAACGCAGCGGAATAAAAGATTTAAAACATGTTAAGATTTGATTATAAAACCCATTTTATAACAACCCCAAGCCATGGATCTACATATACAATGCATACAAATGTAAAACACTAGATAATAAAAGAACCACAACCTTTGTAGCTTCCTAATCTCGAAAATGAGGGCTGTGAAAGATGTCTTGATGGCTGAAACTTCAAAGTAGAAGCTCTCAAGATAGCATACCCCAAGCCTTGTACAAACACCTTGCTTTGCTAGGCTTTGAACACCACCTTGTATTCCCTCTTTCTTGTGTGAATCTTCAGCCAAGAACCACTCTTTAGAAGCTGAAAATTCGTTTGTTTTAAAGCTGAAAATCAGCTTCTTCTCTTCAAGAAAAACCGTGAATGGAGAAGGAGAAAGAGAGATATGAGAGATATATTTGTGTTGGTTTTAAAAGAGAATCTTTTAGACAAAGAGTGATGGTCTTTAAAGCATGTCATAAAAGCATGCATAAGATGTTCCCAAGGGAATATATGGGCGGCCAAATTGCCTCCATATGTCCCCACACACTTCAATTTTTTATAAAACCATTTTTATAAAACATTCTCTTTCTTTCACCTTTTATAAAATTAACCCATTTTAATTTTATAACACATACAAATTGTCATTTGTCATTGTTTAATTAATTTAAACAATGAACAAGTAATCCCTCATGAACAAATTAACATTTAATGATGTTCATATACAAAAGTAATAATTTAGAAAATCCAATTTTCTAAATTGGTGTCACTACTTACTTGTATGATTTTATCAACAAATAAATTATCTTTCGGTGTTTGTTTGGCTTGTTATTGGGTATGACCCGACTTGGATCATATTACACTAGCCACATCAATTTAATATAAATCTTGGGCAGATCAATTCCTTCAATCTCCCACTTGCACAAGATTTATAGAAGATTGATGCAAGCAGCAAATAACGCCTAGCAACGGTTTGCTACCCCTAATGTATATGACTAAGTGCCATTCAATAACATCATCCATTTCAAGTTCCTTACTTGAATATGTTTTAGGTGAATTAATCATCTATCCTTTTGTTTCAGATGTCATGTTAAATCCAACAGACATAGAATCGTCATTCTCCGATGATTTAACTTTAATAGGCCTTAGACATCTAACTCTCTACGAATAAGAGGAACAAATTCCATCTTGACTACATACGTCTCTCACAATCACCTCATATCATACCTGAACTTAGCCTTATGTACTGTCAATTTTTCAGAACAGCAAAGTACTAAGTCAAAGTACAATACTTGGTGAATATCAAGACCCAATATGTATCTCAGGTCTGAGGATACAATGATATTCGCCTTTACTCAATATCTCTTATGACTAATCACAAAGATTCCATGCAGAAATAATTGAGAGCGGGTCAGTCCAATATCTATATCCCATAGATATCAATGAACCTTGGTAGCAACCTCTTGCTTTATATTCATACCTTATGAATATCAACCAATCCAATTTCATTATAGTCTTACATTCATAATTGTTCCCACAAGTATGATCGACTACGGACGTTTAGAATAACTTATTTATTCGCGGATTTAAACATGCTAAAATAGAAGAACAAATGATAATAATTATCATATAATTAAGTCAAATAACATAAGTTCTAATATCTAAATACAAAATACAACATCAAACCCAGTCACTTGAATATCTAAGTCCCATGGCACAAGCATGGCCTTCATGTTTTGTCCTTTCAAGGAGCTTTGTGAGTGGATCCGCAATGTTTTTATCAGTGTGGACTTTGCGAATACATATCTTTCCTTTTTCAACTTCATCCCTTATGTAGTTGAATCTCCGTTCAATGTGCCGAGTCTTTTGATGAGCACGAGGTTCCTTGATTTGAGCAATCGCACCCTCGTTGTCACAAAAGATTTCTAGGGGATCCTGAATGGAGGGGACTACCCCTAGATCGGCTATGAATTTCTTCAGCCATGCAGCTTCCTGTGCTGCCATTGAAGCGGCGACGTATTCAGACTCTGTAGTGGACAATGCTACGACTTCTTGCTTTGAGCTTTTCCAAGAAACAGCTCCGCCATTTAGAATAAAGATGTACCCCGATTGAGATCGTGAATCATCTCGATCGGTTTGGAAACTCGCGTCCGTGTAACCTCTTACAACGAGATCCTCTTCACCAGACCCGTAGATCAAGAACATATCCTTGGTCCTCCTTAGGTACTTCAGAATGTTCTTGACAGCCATCCAATGACTATCACCAGGATTTTGCTGGTATCTACTTGTCATGCTTAAAGCGCATGACACGTCTGGTCTAGTGCATATCATTGCATACATGATGGATCCTATAGCAGATGCATATGGGATTGCCTTCATTCTATTTTGCTCCTCCTTTGAGCTTGGACATTGAGTCGTACTCAATATTGTCCCTCTTTGAATAGGTACACTACCTTTCTTAGAGTTTTCCATCTTGAACCTTTTCAAGATTTTGTCAATGTATGCACTTTGATTCAAACCAATCAGCCGCCTTGATCTATCCCTATAGATCTTTATTCCCAGAATATAGGCAGCTTCACCAAGATCCTTGATGGAAAAGCAACTTCCAAGCCAGTTTTTTACACCTTCCAAGGTTGGAATGTCGTTTCCAAATAGTAGTATGTCATCAACATACAATACTAGGAAGGTTATTATGCTCCCACTAGCCTTCTTATACACACATGCCTCATCAGCGTTTTTGATGAAGCCAAATTTCTTTATCTCCTCATCAAAACGGTGATTCCAGCTTCTCGATGCTTGCTTCAATCCATAGATTGATTTCTTTAACTTGCATACTTTATCAGGATGTTTTGGATCGACAAAACCTTCAGGCTGAACCATATAGACATCTTCCTCAAGATATCCATTTAGGAAAGCGGTTTTGACATCCATTTGCCAAATCTCATAGTCATAATGAGCAGCTATGGCAAATAGTATCCTTATAGACTTTAGCATTGCAACAGGTGAGAAGGTTTCATCATAATCAACCCCTTGAGTTTGAGTGAAACCCTTTGCTACAAGTCTAGCTTTGTAAGTATCCAAGTTTCCATGCATATCAGTTTTCTTCTTGAAAACCCACTTACTTCCAACTACTTTGGAATTAAGAGGTGGTACGACAAGTTCCCAAACTTGATTGTCATACATGGATTGCATCTCAACGTTCATGGCTTCAAGCCATTTGTCACAATCCAAATTGGACACTGCATCATGATATGTGGTTGGTTCATCTGAATCTACCACGTAGCATCCATCCATGAAAAATCCGTATCTTTCAGGTGGATTACTAGTTCTACCACTTCTGCGAACGTTTTGTGTGTATTGATCAACCGCTTGATCATTCTCAACATCCTCATGTTGAGTGCTAGTTTCAACCAATCGTGCATCGGGCTGTGAATCTTATCCTCCTCAAGATCCACTGTTCTACTGCTAGTTCCTTCCATAAGGAACTTTGTTTCTAAGAACTCGCCCTTTCTGGCAACAAATACCTTTTGTTCCAGTGGATCATAGAAATAATATCCCATAGAATCTCTAGGATATCCAACAAAGATACACTTGGTGGATCGGACATCTAATTTGTTTGGGGTGGGAGTCTTAACATAAGCCTCACAACCCCAGACCCTTAAGTATGATAGGGATGGAACTTTTCCATGCCATATCTCAAAAGGTGTCTTTTCCACCTTTTTGGTTGGGGCCATATTCAAAATACGGGCCGCGGAGAGCAAAGCGAAACCCCAAAATGATAGAGGCAATGTGCTTCTAGCCATCATAGATCGAACCATATCCAATAGGGTTCGATTCCTCCTCTCAGACACACCATTATGTTGTGGTGTTCCAGGTGGAGTGAGTTGTGAGACAATCCCACAGCTCCTAAGATGATCTTGAAAAACATCACTTAGGTATTCACCGCCTCTATCGGTGCGGAGAACTTTAATTGATTTGTTGAGTTGATTTTCTACTTCATTTTTGAAGATTTTGAACATTTCAAAAGCTTCATCTTTGTGCCTTAATAAGTACACATACCCATAGCGACTATAATCGTCGGTGAAGGTAATGAAGTATCTCTCACCATTCCTAGTCATTGGCTTAAAAGGACCACATACATCCGAATGTATGATGCCTAATAAATCTTTTGCCCTTTCGTTAGTTCCACTAAAGGGTGTCTTAGTCATTTTTCCTTGTAAACAAGATTCACATACATCAAATGAATCACATTCATTTGTTTTTAAAAGACCATTCTTTTGAAGTGTGTGTATGCGTTTCTTGTTTATATGACCAAGACGACAATGCCAAAGGTAGGTATCACTCAAATCCAATTTGAGTCTTTTGGTGGTTGCTTGGTATATTGAGCTATCATATGTTGTGTTTTCATGAACCAATTCATAAATGCCATTACAAGGTATAGCTTTAAAATAAAATACATGATTTAAAGAAACATGAATATCATTGTCAACAAACTTGAAATCATAATCATATTGTCTTAAACGGGAAACAGAAATTATGTTCCTAGTCAAGCTAGGAGCATATAATACATTTCTTAAAATAACTTCCAAACCACTTGGAAGCTTCAAAATGTAGTCTCCTTGGGCTTCCACATGAACCTTTGCACCATTGCCCATGAAGAGACTTATTTCCCCTTTAGCATAATGCTCATTTCTTCTGAACCCCTGCAACAAATTACAAATGTGAGTTCCACATCCGGTATCTAATACCCATGTGTTAGAAGAAATAACATTCAGCTCAATATGTATCATGTAAATTATACCTGAGGTTTGCCCGCATCCCTCTTTTCTCTCAACTCTTTTAGATAGACTGGACAATTTCTCATCCAATGCCCTATCTCACCACATTTGAAGCATGGGTCGTTCGCGGCAACCTTTTGCTTCTTCTCCTTGGGCTTCGGAGGTTGCGCCCTAACAGCCATCTTTCCCTTTCCCTTAACATGACCCTTTCCTTTGGCAACAGTTGCCTTAGGAGGGGGTAGAGATTTTCTCTTTTCCCACCTTCACTTATGGTGAGAACGGGTAAAACCCTCTTACCCATTCCCGCCTCAGCTGATTTGAGCATAGAATGAAGTTCATTTATGCTCTTGTCCCATCCGTTCATGTTGTAGTTCATGACGAATGCCTCAAACCTTTTAGTTAGGCCATTAAGGATCAAATCCGTGGCCAACTCTTTTGAGACGGGACAGTTCAGCCTTTCAAGGCGGTCGATGTGGCTTTTCATCTTAAGAACATAAGATGAAACTGATTGGGATTCCTCCATCCGACATGCATTAAGCGCTTGAACCGTTTCGTAGCGCTCCACTCTAGCTTGTTGCTGGAACGTTTCCCGCAACTGAGTGATCATGTCATAAGCTGCATGGAGCTCATACTCCTTTTGGAGTTCGGGTGTCATACTTGCTAACATTAGGCAAGAGACTTGGACGGAGTCTTCCACATATCTAACCCAATCATTATACGCTTCCACATCTTCCTCGTCAGGTTCATCGGGGATGGGGTCATCAAGGATGTAGGCCCGCTTTTCTTGTTTGAGAACAATTCTCAAGTTGCGGTACCAATCCATGAAATTGTTAGGTGTTAGACGATCCCTTTGAAGGATCGCCCTTAGGGATTGGTTGTTTTGGTTTGGTACATCATTATTAGCGTTGTTGTTGTCGGCCATCTACAAGATTTTACAAAGTTCCATTAGTAATCGTTGATATAATTATATTTTATTTATCAATACCCTTTATGTCTCATAGATCATTAATAAATAAAATTTTAGAATCCAACGTTATATTTAAATATTGGTTAGGTGACCTTTATCCCATTATTTAAATAAAACAAGGTAGTCATAAATGACAATTACAACCTATTGTAACTTCTAGTGGTATGGGATCGTTTGAACATCTTATGTTTATAACGACATGTTTATCCCATCAACACCTTTTTGTAAAACATATTTTAGGTGATCCATTCAATATATTTACAAATCAAGTTGTCCTACTTACACATACGTGTGAGTTTACTACATAAGTGGTTAGGTGACCTTTATCCCACAAACATGGTATTCTCACCTCAAGTTACAAGTTCCCTCAAAGTGGTTAGGTGACCTTTATCCCACTAAGAGTTAGCAAGTAACCTAAGTGTTGTGAAAAAGGGTGGTGTTTAACTTGTTTTTCAAAAGGGATTTACAATTTCACAATTCTTGTTTAGAAAAGTCTATGTACCATATGATTGTATGCATTCAACCATATGGTACCCTATTGGTTCTTTTAAATAAAACCCATTTTATTTTGTAAACCATTAACTCCTTTTATAGAACTATTCTATTTATGCTTAATGATTTGAGAACCAATTACTTGTTTATTGTTTGTTTTAGTTGATGGTTTGTTAATCACATCCAAATATTCAAAACAAACATCATCATATGCATTCAACCAAACATAAACAAAACAAGTCATATATGCATAACAAAGCATACTAAGTTGATCACACTTGTTTAGCCAAAACAAGTGTGTCAAATGGTCATGTCCTAAGGGTTATGAATCATGACACATGGTTGACCAAAGGGACTCCCACTTGAAACCACATCTTCAAGCATCCTCTTTGTCTTATCCTTTCTTCAAGTCTTGATCTTGAGCATCCTTTACAAAATATGTATCCTAATACAATTTTCTAGTAAAGAAAGAACTCCTAATCTATTTATTACATGCCATATGAATAAATAAATTACAAAACAAAACTTAAAACCAAAGATAAATTATTACATGCCCAAATTAATATAACTACACAACCAATCAACCAAACAATCCATATGGTCAAGGCTTTGTTATGCATAATCAACAAATAATATACTAAACCACATCATAGTTCACGGTTTGGCAGCCCCTTTTAACCCACTTTCTTGGCCAACATTAACCAAGAACATATGGGTTTTGTCCAAACAAACAAGCATTTTATAACCTTGATTTTTTAAAGACCATTACATGCATAAGTAACATCTTTAAGAAATCAAAAGGGGTTACCCAAGTAACATCTTTAAGAAATCAAAAGGGGTTACCCAAAAACAGCCCTAATCCCACGGTTTTGGTGCTTTCAAAAATGAAAGACCAAGTGTAAAACATGTATGCATATGTATAAGTGGCTCTGATACCATTGTTGGGGTTTAACATGTTTATCAAAGCTTCATACAACCTGATTATATGAAAAACGCAGCGGAATAAAAGATTTAAAACATGTTAAGATTTGATTATAAAACCCATTTTATAACAACCCCAAGCCATGGATCTACATATACAATGCATACAAATGTAAAACACTAGATAATAAAAGAACCACAACCTTTGTAGCTTCCTAATCTCGAAAATGAGGGCTGTGAAAGATGTCTTGATGGCTGAAACTTCAAAGTAGAAGCTCTCAAGATAGCATACCCCAAGCCTTGTACAAACACCTTGCTTTGCTAGGCTTTGAACACCACCTTGTATTCCTCTTTCTTGTGTGAATCTTCAGCCAAGAACCACTCTTTAGAAGCTGAAAATTCGTTTGTTTTAAAGCTGAAAATCAGCTTCTTCTCTTCAAGAAAAACCGTGAATGGAGAAGGAGAAAGAGAGATATGAGAGATATATTGTGTTGGTTTTAAAAGAGAATCTTTTAGACAAAGAGTGATGGTCTTTAAAGCATGTCATAAAAGCATGCATAAGATGTTCCCAAGGGAATATATGGGCGGCCAAATTGCCTCCATATGTCCCCACACACTTCAATTTTTTATAAAACCATTTTTATAAAACATTCTCTTTCTTTCACCTTTTATAAAATTAACCCATTTTAATTTTATAACACATACAAATTGTCATTTGTCATTGTTTAATTAATTTAAACAATGAACAAGTAATCCCTCATGAACAAATTAACATTTAATGATGTTCATATACAAAAGTAATAATTTAGAAAATCCAATTTTCTAAATTGGTGTCACTACTTACTTGTATGATTTTATCAACAAATAAATTATCTTTCGGTGTTTGTTTGGCTTGTTATTGGGTATGACCCGACTTGGATCATATTACACTAGCCACATCAATTTAATATAAATCTTGGGCAGATCAATTCCTTCATACTCTTGATGGGTCATGCTCCCAGCCTCCAAATACAAGAATTCCTTTTCAATCTTGTCTAATTCCCGATGGGGACAGTGCTCCTCCAGCACCAACTCCTTTAACTCAGACCACCTCATCTTGGCTATCGATCGCTTTCCTTCAGCCTGGACAATATTGTCCCACCAGCACAGCGCTGAGTCGACGAAAGAATGAGTGGCAAACTTAACTTTCTGATCTTCGCGGCATTCACTAATTTCCAGTACCACCTCCATTTCACTGATCCATCAATGAGTGGCAGTAGCATTGCCGTTACCATCAAAGGTCGGGGGCTTACACCTTTAAAATACCCCATAGTTGCACCCCCTAACCATTTCCTTCTCAGCCTCCTCATCACTGTCGTCATCGTGGATTACCACCTTAGGGTTTGATGGCTCTTCTTCAGATTCCTCCGTCCTCCCAGTGGATCTTCCAGAATTCTTCTCATTTTCCTTCTCCTTCTTATCAGCTTTCTCTCCACCCTTGATTGCTTTAAGCACCTCGTTCACCACCGAGGGTAAGACATCTTGCATGACATTGTAGACTTCATCGGCAATGGCCTCCTTCACAGTGGACTTGAGGGTGGCTGATCCCTCGCCCTCTGGTTGACTGTGGAGGTCTGACTCCTCGTGAACAGTCTCGGGAGCCTTAGCCTTGCTCCGGGTGACACGTGGCGTAGTAGTACGACCACCTTGAGGACGTCCACGTGTAGCCTTCCCAGCTTTCCTACCCGCCATATCTAATTCCTATAAGATTTAAACACCGAAATGGTTATTCAAGTTAATTGCCCCGATCATTACAAGTATGGTAAGTCCTTAATTACAGTGGCCAAGTGTGATTAACTACTTACCTTACCCTCCTATCCCAAGCAATCACTATCCTAACACATGTCAGCATTCAAATCTACACGCATATAAAACAAATAGCACACGCACATATTGCCAGTTTACTTGAAATATTTTACCTGATGGCACGTAGCTACTTGGGTTGGCATCCCTCATTTGGTCCCATTCTCAGTTTAAGTGTAGGTTTGAAAAATGTTTTACCCATTTCTCTTAAACTTTGGCTCTGATACCAACTTGTAAGGCCCCGTTCCCGGGAAGCCTCGCAGTTGGTTAACCATAGCATAAAATCAGTTTAATAACAAAACATTGCAGCGGAAGATATTTAAACATTCATTTAAAACTTAAAAACCCTATTGTACTCATACATTTGTCCTTTAAATGTAAACAAAACATATTCCTTGTTCATTAATTACAATAAAGACTTCATTAACAGGAATGCCATCCATTGCTCCCAAGCAACTTCGTGGTGCCATCCTCAGCCTCAGCGCTTACCTGTCCACTATTATGCATAAAAAGTCAGCTACGCTGAGTGAGTTCTAGTTTTATATAAATAAGAAAATATAATCTTTTATCCTTCATATAATGAACACGCAAACATCATACTTCAAACGTTACTTGCATCACATTAGGCACGTTCATTATCTTTCATTCTTTTATTACATTTCACTTCATCATAAGCGAGATTGCACAAAGCAAGATCTCCATGTTGATTGACAACGAATGTCAATCCCCGTCGGTACACGTTATCCATGGTCGTTACCCCCGACGGTTGATCGATCCCCGTCGGTACACATCTTCACGGTAGCTTCCCCGACAGTTGATCCACACAGCTAGGCACATAGCCCGCTCATGAATATGGATCCATCATCATATATCAGACTCACATAAGTGAAGTCTATCATAGTGCTTGCAAGACTTTTCATCATCAAACGGGCCTGGGGGTAACATTCGTTAAGTTCCACTTCTCATTAGTATTATCTTTCACTTGATATATATATATAATACTTAGCTTATTAAGCGCACAACATACCAAGTACTAGTCATCATAACACGTAACCGACCCTCCGCGGGACAGCGTGGGTTCGGGGGCGGCAGCCCCTGACAGCAGAGTCCTAGGGGCAGCAGCCCCTAGTGGGGTCCAAGGGGCAACGCCCATGGCTGGGGCCGGGCTGCCAGGTCAGCGCGCCCGAAAATTATTTTGAGCTATTTAAACGTCACATTTTACTTTAGAAAAATGTATTTTCTTGTTAAAACACCTTGAAATCCTTACCTTGAAAACCTTATGTTTATTATGCATAATAGCCCTAAAAACATGGAAAAACGTTTAAATAAGGGGGTCTAGAACTCACCTGAACTTAGCAAATAACTTCAATCCTAAGTTACATAAGCTATAGTCCAAACACTCTAGCTGCACGAAAGTTAACACACAAAAACGTCATTTTCTTCATAGTTTCGCCCACAGTTTCGCTGCAGCGAAACTGCAGTTTCGCGAGCAGTTTCGCTGGGCAGCACTTCTGCTAGTTTCGCTAGACAGATTCGCTGCCTTGAGCGCCCAACTTTCGTTGGAATTTCCTACTTTCGTGAAGTCTATGGGTCAGTCTGGGTCTTAGCGAGATTCCCGGCGAAACTGTAGTTTCGCCCGAGCGAAACTGTAGTTTCGCTGAAATTTCTCCCAGTCTCGCTGAATGAGTGCACAGTTTCGCTGGATTAACTCACAGTTTCGCTGGATCGGGGCCCAGTTTCGCTGGATGAATAAAAACTAAGAACCAGCCCGTTTTTAACCCAAAATCTAAAGTTTTTACGTCCAAATCCTTGGTTTAACTTCCATGAAGCCAAATCTAAGCTTTTTACACGTTTTCATACGTAAAAATGTGACCTTTATGCGATTCTTTGCAACTTTTCAAAACCCAAAACCCTAAAATCCGGGTTTGATCTACAGAAGGGTTTAGGGGTCGATTCATACCTTGTTTGTTGCTCCTTTCCTTGAGATTTGATGCCCAAACGCCCAGATCTCCAATTCCTTGACCTTAGAAGCCCCAAATCTTGAGTTTCTTGCACTTTCTCTCTACTTTCTCTCTCTACAAAATTTTGTTGCTAGGGCATAAATGGAGAAGACGGTGGTGTCTTGGGCAGGTTAAGGGCTGGTTATGGGCCTTAATCTTGCCCATGAACCCCACTTAGCCCATAACCCTTTTTCCTTCCTTTATTAAATCTCCATTAGTTAGGCCCACTTATCCTTAATGACTCGTTTTGACTTTTCGGGGTGTTACATTTCTGGAAAGTTGATTTCTTCCCATTTTATTCTTCTTCTTGTAGTAATATTTGATTTTCCAAAATTAGTTTCTATCACGATGGTTTCATTCAATGGTTTGTCTACCATTCTACATCGTGGATTCAAAGTATAAAGAGGTTTATAGTATATTGTGACAACCCGAAAAAAAAATTTATGATAAATTCATATTTATGTGATTATACAAATTAGTTTTTATATTTCTATTATTATTAATAATAATATTAATAATAATAATAATAATGATAACAATAATAATAATAATAATATTGTTGATAATAACAATAATAATAATAATAATAATTTATAAAATTTTATAAAACTTGGGTTTAATAAGTCCAGTGGTGATTTTGTAAACTTTGAAACTTGAAATGAATACTTTACACATGAAATATAAACCAAACAAACCTCAGGGACCATTTGTGTAATTTTTGAAACTACAAAACCCAAACCCCCGTCGTCGACACTGTTCCTCTGGCCGGCCACCGGCGACGATCCAGCGACTCCTAAACACCAAAACCACTCGATTATTACTCAATAATTTGTTCCCGACACAACCGCGTGGAAGATTCGAACCAATACCCCACAACAATTGAAAAATCTGAGTGCGATCGATCCCAAACCGACCCATTCGAGTTTCGGCTACTTTGCAGATTCTAAATCGCACTAACACTCTATTTTATTCAAATTAATCGAACAAGATCGGCTATATAATCATTCCTAATTTGTCTATACACTCAAACCCATCTGAAAACACACACACACACAGATTGATCATCACCCTGTCGCGGCTTGTTCTTCGTGTAATCTGAGCATCACCTCGAATCAATTCAGGAAATTGAACATACCAACGAACTCGATTCATCATGGAGAACAAAAGCCCCATGATATAATCATTAACAGATTCAAAATCGGGATCAATTTGGATCAAATCCGATTCTAGGGTTCGGTTGATTTGGGGGAGTGGGGTTGAAGCTGTTTAAAAGAAATTGGAAACCATGAATACCGCGGCTGTATGCCTTTGGTCCACTGGTTTGTGTGTGGGATTATGGGATGGAGGTCACGGGTTCGAACCCGGCCCCCAACATATTTTTTAAAGGCCCTTTTTGACCTTTTAAAAATCCAGAAAAATTTCTAAAAATTATAAAAATAGTTTTTATAAACTTTGTTAATTTTAGAAATTATTTAATTATTTTCTGGAAAATTATTTCTTTAAAAACCTTATTTATTATTTATAAAATTATTAAAAATGTTATAAATTGTTATTTTATAAAAAAAATGGATTTTAAATAATAATTTAAATCATCAAATAATTAATGGACATTATATTGTTAATTATGGATTAAATCTGATAAGATAAAATACAAATTAGATTTTATAAATTTAAATATTTATAAAATCTTACAAAATTAAATATAAACTTACGTGTTTAAATAATGTCTACAATTTATTTAGAATATAATGATATGTTAAAATCATTATTAAACTAATCAAATTTTATGAAATATAAAATTTTTAGTTATTAAAGAATTAACAAAAATAATTAAACTATTAATTATATGTTTATAACAAATCCCAGAAAACCAAACCTTAGATCAATTGAACGCAAGGTTCAAGATCTAACTTATTTAGGTTATGGATTTGTATCTATTTGCTTATGTGAATTATAATTCCTTAGAAGGAATTTACTAACTTGTCAACACCACACAAGGACTGAGGTGAGTTCATACTTAATTGTTCCCCTTTTTAATCATTTAAATATTTTAGGGAAGAATACATGTTGTAATTAAATTTACAAATTATTTTTGTGTATTATGTTAAATAATAATTGAATCACATTTATGATTACATATGGTTACAATGAAAATCCTTCTCTGTATGGACTATTAACAAGGCATGGATCTTTTGGATAGTACTATCGGGGTGTGACTTACCCCCATAAAGGTTGGGCATGTGGTCCTTATTAGATGCACAAAGATCTTATAAGTCATTTGGGATGGTTGTTTTATTGATGAGAAGGTAGAAGCGCATTATGAGTTTGCCATTATAGTTCCACTTACAACCCATATGAGGATAAATGTAAAGGAGGATTTGCTCCCTCTGATTTGAAATTATTATGATTAATATAATATACACATAAAAAGGATAATAAAACTATGATACATGGGCAAATCCTATATGAAGGATTTGTTGACTTGTACTTAGTAATGATAAACTATGATACATGGGCAAATCCTATGTGAAGGATTGGTTGGCTTGTACATAGTAATGATAAACTATGATACATGGGCAAATCCTATGTGAAGGATTTGTTGGCTTGTACTTAGTAAGTATATGGGATAGCGGGTTCACCTTATAAAAGGGTTCCGACAGGCTATTCATATACCAAGTGACACCAGTGAGTAGTCACACTTTTATAGAAAATCCTATTTTGATGAAAACTAATGGTTTATCAATTATGTTTTACTTACCTATGAACTCACCAACCCTGTGTTGACACTTGATTTACGTGTATTCTCAGGTATCTACTAGGAAGCTTATGGACATGCACGTAGGATCATATAAGAGCTCAAGATACATATTGCATATTATCTAAGATATTATTTGACATGTTGTTAAGAAACAATCTATCTTTTATTTCCGCTACTCTGAATATTATTATTGGAATGATTATTTAAAATTCATCATATAGATAATTGCATCTCATGTGTAACTACTGTGTTCGATCCTGTTTGCTCACCCCTCCGTGATAAATTCCAGACCCGAAATTTGAGGGTGTGAAAGATTGGTATCAGAGCCATTGGTTATAATGAGTTAGGAATTGCATCTAGCCTATAGCCACACACACAATAGTTGCACAAAGTAAATTTCCTTAGTTAGAGATCGACTAGGATTAAGAAGTTATATGCTTAAACTTAGATACTTGTCTTCTTAAAACTTATTCTCAATAACATGTGGGATCTACACTTATCATCGTGCCTTATGTGATTCCTCTTATACTTTGATTCTTATCAATGCACACACGAATCTTAAATCATATTCAGGGCATTGCGTGCCTAAATCAAATGGTTTTCAAATTCGTCAAAGTCTGTGTCTTACAACTTGAAACATGTAATGCTGGAAGAGTGTGATGCCTGTATCTCGAGGTGTTCTATCTAGGCAAGGTATTCGTATAAATCTAAATCAACCGATGGATCTATCTACCTTACCTGGGAACTCTCGGGATGAGTATTTGTTTATAGGTACGCATGTCTTCAACAAAGTTGTGATTGACCCAATACTTTGATTAGTCAACGTACTCGCTTTGATTTATGAATCAAACGATTACACCTGGAACATCTCATTGCTATTATGCCAAATTCTCGATTGTCGTTTTCATGTTGAATAGCTCATATTACCCAATTTCCATGAAAATTCTTAATGATCTTTCAGAATGGCTTCTCGTCAAATCCGTTCACGGTCTAGAAACTCTGGTCGTAAGATTGCCGCTATTGTAGCACGTGAAGTTACTGCGGTCATACACAAGTCTATAAGGCAAATGGGTCAAATTACCTTGACGTGTTCCATTTGGTAATCTAAGCTACGCTTGTCCTAACATGGTTATACCTGAAATCCTGAAAGTATGAAGGATAGGCAGCTATCATTAGACATATTATGCTTATGTGCTTGTAGTTTACTTGCTATTACTTAAGTCCTGTCCTACTTAGAGCCTTCATGGTATTTCCAATCATGACATTAATTTTATCTTTTAAGAGACATTCCTCCACTTAGCATTTCAGTAACTGAGGAACTGATTGAATGCTTAGAATGAAAGTGAACTACAGGAAATATAGAAGAGTGATGATACTCACTATACATACATTACATTATTCTTTGGGATAATGCTAAGTTAGGGTGTCGTGTAACCGATTTAAGCACATTCTTAGTATACCGGTGATGCTTATATATAGGGTTATTGAGGGTTTGAGATAAGTTCAAAGCCTTGGTGATTGAGTACTATTACCTAAGGAATGAAATGCAAAAGTTAGAATTGTAACTCAGTTCAAAGCCTTGGTGATTGAGTACTATTACCTAAGGAATGAAATGTAAAAGTTAGAATTGTAATTCTAAAATCGTGCAATGGTAGGGTTAGGTCATGCTCTTATAATGACAAACTCCATGAATTGACCAAGCAGATGTCATACCTTATGACATTAGACCAAATAGAATTAAGAAGGACACTGGGAAAATCTAGTGAGTAGTAGAAAGAAGTTGGAGGATAGAACAAGCAATCTAGCGGTAAGGTAGACAAGAATGCCAATGTTGTGAACCTAGCTATGTTGGTTGATACGATTAAGCTAACATGCGTTAAACGGGGACATTAAGAAGGTTGGAGTTCCGACCATTACCATAAGTGTGCTCTAGGTTGATTAGGACCCCAAGACAAGTTAGAAATAATCAGAATTAAGAAATGGCTATAACTAGAAAGTAAGAATAGTTAAATTATGGAAATAAAGGTCATATAAATCAAGGTGATACATCACGTGGTCATACATTTACGACTGAAGCAAGGCACATTCGACAAGACCAAATGTTGTTACATGCACGTACCTTATCATCGGTAGCTACAAATCTATTTGATACCAGGATTGATAATAGCTTTGACTCTTCTGAAATTATTCTTTAACTTAGCATTGACCCTAGTTGCTTAGAAATTATCTCTAGACACGGAGTGCCAGTGTCTATCATCTCTGATTGTGACACACGATTTGCATCTATCTTTTGGGATAAGCTTCAGAAAGCTCTAGGCACTCGCCTAGATATGAGCACAGCCTATCCTATCACCCTAAGACTAATGGTCAAAGTGAAAGAACCATACAGACTCTTGAGGATATGCTTAGGGCTTGTGTTATTGATTTTGGAAAGAACTGGGAAGGTCGTCTACCTTTGGTAGAGTTCTCATATAATAATAGCTATCATTCGAGCATCAAGGCGGCACCATTCGAGGCCTTATATGGACGTAAATTTAGATCACCGCTTTGTTGGGCAGAAGTTAGAGATAGTCAACTTACTAGCCCAGAATTGATCTTTGAAATTCATGAGAAAATTGTCCAGATAAGGGAACGCATGGCTGCTGCCAGGGATCGCCAGAAAAGCTACGCTGATAAGCACAGCAAGCCACTTGAATTTCAGGAAGGAGATAAAGTTTTGCTAAAGGTATCTCCCTGGAAGGGAGTTATACGCTTTGGGAAACGAGGGAAATTGAACCCTCGCTACGTGGGGCCTTTTGAAATTGTCAGAAGGATCGGCCCAGTAGCCTATGAATTAAATCTACCTGCTGAACTTAGTGGTGTACACAATGTTTTTCACGTATCTAATCTAAGGAAGTGTTTATCCGATGAATCACCTGTTGTGTCTCTAAAAGAGGACTCTGAAATTATGTTTGTTGGAGCATATATAGTCATATATAGTGTGTCTGTCGCTTGACGAATAGTCTAGGCTTAATGTTATACACCTTGTAAACACATGAAACTGGGTCATTCGTAGGAGCATATGCGAATGAGACTCAGTCGTACGACTGAGCCATGCTAATGGACCAATCGTGCGACTGAGAGATGCGATTGGGACATTTGTAAGACTGAACCATAAGAATGGTCCAGTCGTACGAGTGAACCATACGCATGGTCCAGTCGCACGATTGAACCATACGCATGGTCCAATCGCACGAATGGGCCCAGTCGCATCTAATATGGGCCGAAGCCTATATATACCAGTTTCATTGTGTAGAAACCTAAGGCTTTTTGATAGTGTGCCTGGCGCCTAGGTGCTGCCGGATGAGAGGGGAGATCATGCTTGATCTCCCCTTGCCAAAAGTTGTAATTCTTAAGTTATAACGAGCTTAAATCGTTATGTTTTATCATTGAAATCATTCGATTATTGTTCGTACTTTTGTTTATCTTTTGGTTTATCACCTTCCGTCAAGAATACGCTCGGATGTTCATCGATCCAGTGACTTCACAATGTTGTGTCCTTACTTTGATGAGTCTCTATTCGTTTCGATAAATGGTTTTTAATTGTTTGTTTTGTGAAATTTCATCCTCTGGCATTAGGGTGATTTCCTTACCTTAAGGATTGACTTCAGCTATTCTCATTAGAACTTACATTTCACAAATGACATGATCTCACCGAAATAGGATTGAAATCCGTACTTTGGTGACAAATGACAATCTTCGATTGTTTTCTTGTTATTATGAAATTCAATCATCGAGATGGGCATGAAAACCATACCTTGATGACTAATCTCATTTCTTGATCTTCAACTTACCATGGTTGTAATCAAGTGACAAAAAGCATGAAGTAACTTGAAGGGTGAATCAGTGTTAGTGATTCGACCTACCAAGCCAAAGCATGATCTCTGAACCTGAAAGGAGACCCGATCGTTTAGGTTGATTTTATTCTATGCTTGGAGCACTTAAATTCCTAAATCGATTTCTCTCCCTTTATCCTCATGTTTTGACCTAGCTATATGGAATCATTTATTCCTTATCTATCGACTTTCGTTTTGAGCTATCATCAAAACGTGATTGTGCGATGGTAGCCTTCCTAAACAATCTCCCTGTTGAAGATATTATCAACTTGTGTTCATGACTTTCTAGTCATACCAATGTTCTCAGCTGTGCTTATGGTTTGTTGAACTGCGTATGTAAACTTACTTAGATATTGCTACCTTGCAAAGCATGTTTACAAATATCTTTCCTATTGTTCGAGTCACTTCTTGAATCGCTTTTGAATCCTTAACCTTGAAAATCATTAAAATTCTATCTTGGATTTAAACAACAAGACTCGTTATTATCCTCATTGTGATGTGGATATAAAGGTCCATAAACCTTCGTAACTTGTAGACATGGGTTTGGCCTAAAGGAAAAGACGTAACTTGGTATGTGTCCAAGTGTCTTATCTTCACAAGTGACAAGACCTAACCTTCGTGATCCTATGGATCTCTTGTTTAACTTTCCTTGCAACTAAAATGCTTCTTATCTTAGAGGTCATGATGACAATTGGTGCATTATAGACCATTGTCGTGAACTCATTCCAAGATCTTCGCATAGCGTATTTTTAGACCAATGGTTGGTCAAAGGAGGAATACATCTTCACAAGATATGCGTTAAGATCGTTTCATATGGTGACGTTTGGGATTCTTAAATTCCGACGGATAACCTTTCTTATCATTGTTGGTCTTATCACCTTACCACGAAATTATATTCTGGAAATTATGGATCATGAAGTTAAACAACTAAAGCATAGCAAAATTCCGATTTGTCAGAGTTCGGTGGAACTCCCAGCGTGGTCCTGAGTTCACTTGGGAACGAGAGGACGAAATGATGCGCAAGTATCCTAACCTGTTCAAGAATGTTGCCAGTACTTCTTAATTTTTGGGACGAGAATTCCTGTAACAGGGGGATGATGTGACAACCCGAAAAAAAATTTTATGATAAATTCATATTTATGTGATTATACAAATTAGTTTTTATATTTCTATTATTATTTAATAATAATATTAAAAATAATAATAATAATGATAACAATAATAATAATAATATTGTTGATAATAACAATTATAATAATAATAATAATTTATAAAATTTTATAAAACTTGGGTTTAATAAGTCCAGGGGTGATTTTGTAAACTTTGAAACTTGAAATGAATACTTTACACATGAAATAATAAACCAAACAAACCTCAGGGACCATTTGTGTAATTTTTGAAACTACAAAACCCAAACCCCCGCCGTCGACACTGTTCCTCCGGCGGCCACCGACGACGATCCGGCGACTCCTAAACGCCAAAACCACTCGATTTTTACTCAATAATTTGTTCCCGACACAACCGCGTGGAAGATTCGAACCAATACCCCACAACAATTTGAAAAATCTGAGTGCAATCGATCCCAAACCGACCCATTCGACTTTCGGCTACTTTACAGATTCTAAATCGCACTAACACTCTATTTTATTCAAATTAATCAAACATGATCGGCTATATAATCATTCCTAATCTGTCTATACACTCAAACCCATCTGAAAACACACACACACACAGATTGATCATCACCCTGTCGCGACTTGTTCTTCGTGTAATCTGAGCATCACCTCGAATCAATTCAGGTAATTGAACATACCAACAAACTCGATTCATCATGGAGAACAAAAGCCCACGATTATAATCATTAACAGATTCAAAATCGTGATCAATTTGGATCAAATCCGATTCTAGGGTTCGGTTGATTTGGGGGAGTGGGGTTGAAGCTGTTTAAAAGAAATTGGAAACCATGAATACCGTGGCTGTATGCCTTTGGTCCACTGGTTTATGTGTGGGATTATGGGATGGAGGTCACGGGTTCGAACCCGGCCCCCAACATATTTTTTTAAACCCCCTTTTTGACCTTTTAAAAATCTAGAAAAATTTTTAAAAATTATAAAAATAGTTTTTATAAACTTTGTTAATTTTAGAAATTATTTAATTATTTTCTAAAAAATTATTTCTTTAAAAACCTTATTTATTATTTATAAAATTATTACAAATGTTATAAATAGTTATTTTTATAAAAAATGGATTTTAAATAATAATTTAAATCATCAAATAATTAATGGACATTATATTGTTAATTATGGATTAAATATGATAAGATAAAATACAAATTAGATTTTATAAATTTAAATATTTATAAAATCTTACAAAATTAAATATAAACTTACATGTTTAAATAATGTCTACAATTTATTTAGAATATAATGATATGTTAAAATCATTATTAAACTAATCAAATTTTATGAAATATAAATCTTTAGTTATTAAAGAATTAACAAAAATAATTAAATTATTAATTATATGTTTATAACAAATCCCAGAAAACCAAACCTTAGATCAATTGAACGCCAGGTTCAAGATCTAACTTATTTAGGTTATGGATTTGTATCTATTTGCATATGTGATTTATAATTCCTTAGGAGGAATTTACTAGCTTGTCAACATCACACAAGGACTGAGGTGAGTTCATACTTAACTGTTCCCCTTTTTAATCATTTAAATATTTTGGGGAGGAATACATGTTGTAATTAAATTTACAAATTATTTGTTGGAGCATATATAGTCATATATATTGTGTCCGTCGCTTGACTAATAGTCTAGACTTAATGTTATACACCTTGTAAACACATGAAACTGGGTCATTCGTAGGAGCATATGCGAATGAGACTCAGTTGTACGACTGAGCCATGCTAATGGACCAGTCGTGCGACTGAGAGATACGATTGGGACATTCGTAAGACTGAACCATGAGAATGGTCCAGTCGTACGATTGAACCACACGCATGGTCCAGTCATACGATTGAACCATACGCATGGTCCAGTCGCATGAATGGGCCCAGTCGCATCTAATATGGGCCGAGGCCTATATATATACCAGTTTCAATGTGTAGAAACCTAAGGGTTTTAGAGAGTGTGCCTGGCGCCTAGGTGCTGCCGGATGAGAGGGGAGATCATGCTCGATCTCCCCTTGCCAAAATTCTTGATTCTTATGTTGTAACGAGCTTAAAATCGTTATGTTTTATCAATAAAATCATACGACTATTGTTCGTACTATTGTTTGTCTTTTGGTTTTTATCCTTCCGTCAAGAACACGCTTGGATGTTTATCGATCCAGCGACTTCACGTTATTTTTGTGTATTATGTTAAATAATAATTGAATCACATTTATGATTACATATGGTTAGAATGAAAATCCTTCTCTGTATACTGGACTATTAACAAGGCAGGGATCTTTTGGATAGTACTATCGGGGTGTGACTTACCCTCACAAAGGTTTAGACATGTGGTCCTTATCAGATGCACAAAGATCTTATAAGTCATTCGGGAGGACTGTTTTATGTGATGAGAAGGTAGAAGCGCATTATGAGTTTGCCATTATAGTTCCACTTACAACCCATATGAGGATAAATGTAAAGGAGGATTTGCTCCCTCTGATTTGAAATTATTATGATTAATATAATATACACATAAAAAGAATAATAAAACTATGATATATGGGCAAATCCTATATGAAGGATTTGTTGACTTGTACTTAGTAATGATAAACTATAATACATGGGCAAATCCTATGTGAAGGATTGGTTGGCTTGTACGTAGTAATGATAAACTATGATACATGGGCAAATCCTATGTGAAGGATTTGTTGGCATGTACTTAGTAAGTATATGTGATAGCGGGTTCACCTTATAAAAGGGTTCCGACAGGCTATTCATATACCAAGTGACACCAGTGAGTAGTCACACTTTTACAGATAATCCTATTTTGATGAAAACTAATGGTTTATCAATTATGTTTTACTTACCTATGAACTCACCAACCCTGTATTGACACTTGATTTACGTGTATTCTCAGGTATCTACTAGGAAGCTTATGGACATGCACGTAGGATCATATAAGAGCTCAAGATACATATTGCATATTATCTAAGATATGATTTGACGATCTTTTATTTCCGCTACTCTGAATATTATTATTGGAATGATTATTTAAAATTCATCATATAGATAACTGCATCTCATGTGTAACTACTATGTTCGATCGTGTTTGCTCACCCCTCCGTGATAAATTCCGGACCCGGAATTTGAGGGTGTGACATATATTCTGTAACATACACAGATAACCTCTGACCCTTGAGCATAATTATACCCATGGGTTTTAATTTTTAGAGTTAAAGCATCTAGAATATTAATATCAGATAGTGATAACTGTAAATTTAGGTATACATTAAAATAAACCGGACCATGGGCCAGGCTTGATTGAACAATCCCTATCAAAGATTGCTTCCAAACTAAATTTCTAGCATCTCTCAGAGCTGCTACAAAACTTTCAGGCAAACCTTCTAATGTTAAGGGCTTGAAAGCTATTTGGACAAGGCCAATATGTATAAATTTATATTCCTTTTTATATTTATTTAAATCTTTTGATAATAAAAGTTTTATCATCATATCTTCTTTATTTAAAGAAATAGTTTCTTCAGTTGTTTTTACAACTTGTTTTAAACCCAACTTCTCAAAGGTTTCTAATTTATAAATTAGTTTATAATCTATTTTTGGAATTGTCCAATTATTCAATAATTCTAAATTATGAGGAATATCATATTCCTCTTCCATACTGTTTTTCATAGTATCTGTGGTTTTTAATATACTCATAATTTTTATGAATATGACAAGTGCTGAAGTACACATAACATAATCTAGATTCAGAAATACCATGGCTCTGATACCACTTGTTGGCCTGTCAGGGCCCCCAGGGGTATGTTTTATGAGTTTACTTAATGAAACATATATAATAAAACATAATATTAAAATAAACATAAAGAAAACAGTCATGGTTATCATGTAGGGAATTTGGACCGAAAGGACCTTTTTACATAGTCTAAAGCCAGGATACCAATATGTGATCAGTGAAGGTCAGACCTTTAAACGCCTCACGCTATTTTAGGCTTCAACGGCTAACAGGTCTCCAGAGTTCGATCGCCATAATGGTATCTTAGATAGACTACGACCCGTCCATATATATATATATATATATATATATATATATATATATATATATATATATATATATATATATATATATATATATATATATATATATATATATATATATATATATATATACATACATACATATATATATACATATATATATACATATATATATATATATACATATATATATATATACATATACATATATATATATTATAGTGTCTTACATATATACATGAGTAAATATATGTATGTATGTTATGCATGTCTATTTTTACGTATGCATGCTTGCATACATGAGAATTATGTATGCATGAACACGTATTTTCTTACATATGCGTGCATAAATTATGTTACCAAAATATATTTGCTTAAAAATACTTCAATAGTACAAGATCAAATGTATCATGTTACAACTCGACTAAACAACATAAATACAATGAAACATCGGCTTATTTCTTACCTATAAGAGAAGATTACAAAATAGAAAGACTAGCCAGAATTTACGTGAAAAAAATTATGTCTAGACATGGAATACCTGTATCAATTATATCAGACATAGACAGTAGATTTACTTCAAGATTTCGGCAAACATTACGAAAGGCCTTAGGAACCCAAGTGAATATGAGTACAGCTTATCATCCAAAAACTGATGGACAAAATGAAAGAACAATACAAACACTAGAGAATATGTTAAGAGCTTTTGTTATATATTTTGGTGGTAACTGGGATACCCATTACCATTGATTGAATTTTCGTACAATAACAGTTATCACTCTAGTATTGGGATAGCTCCATTTGAAGCCTAGTATGGTAGAAAGTGTAGATCACCCTGTGTTGGAATGAAATAGGTGACAGACAACTTACAGGCCTTGAATTGATACAAGAAACATCTGATAAGATCACTGAAATTAAAAATATATTGAAAGCATCCCGTGATCGAAAGAAAAGCAATGCCGATAAGCGAAGAAAGCCATTGGAATTTCAAGTAGAAGATAAAGTCTATCTAAAGGTATCACCCACAAAAGGAATTTTCTGATTTGGAAAGCCAAGTAAGTTAAATCCTAGGTATGTTGGTCCATTTGAAGTCATTGAAAGGATTGGTCCTGTAGCATACAAATTAGACTTACCACAAGAACTGAGTGAGGTGCATAACACATTTCATGTGTCCAATCTAAAGAAATGTCTAACAGATGAGACATTAAAGATACCAGTTCAGGAAGTCAAAATAAATAGGAAACTTCATTATGTGGAAGAACCAGTAGCCATTATAGACAAGGAAGTAAACCTATCATTAACACCAACTTAGACACCGAACCACCCCTCCCCATTTCTCTCGGCTTACTAGCATGCACCATGATCACCTCATGACACCAATATTGTTCTCCATATCACCACCTTGCACCCCTGGCACCCTAGTACTCAAGTCATCAAGGCACCGTCATTTTTTTACACTAAGCATACATCTAGCTTGGACACTTCACCTAATAGCCATCGTCACCAATGGATTAGGTGTCCACCTCTTAAACCGCCACCCCCTACCTACATATCCAAAGGTCTTGGTTAAATAAACTTTTAAAAACATTGAGACAAGATTTCTTCTTACAAACATCACAACCGCCACCTTTCACTTCCTCTCGGTTTTTATGAACACAACCATCAATAATCATGACCACCACAACCCCGCGACAACTTCATTCCTCTCGGTTTGTCATCTACAACCATGAGCCATTACACCACCTTCTTCTTATTATCTCTCATGATTATCATCATTTCCTACACCAACTCTCGGTTTCCATAGCAAGCAACAACATCTAAGCTTCATAAAATCATCACCTTCCAAAGATTATGTTGCAAGAGATCAAGAACTTTCATTTAGGGACTCGGAACATCAAGAATTCCCGAAGCTAATCCACCACCTTTCTCAAATAAACAAGGTATACTCCTCAAATCTATAACTAACAAAATTATATATACGTGTTTAGCTAACACATATGATTAACTCTTTAGCTAAATCATCAAGGTTCCTTGTAAACACTCATAAGCACATGATTTTCATCAAAAATCAGTATAAAAAGGGTTCAAAAACAGAAAGTTGAAACATTTATAAGAATTAAGGATTTAATACAAATAAAGGAGTTTAAATTATATATAATCTTGATAAAAATAGGTTTATTATGTAAATGACTGATATTTTGGGAATAAACATTGAAAATTTGTTAGAAAAATTATGAAATAACAATCTGCAAATTTCGTTGTAAATATAATAAATAAAATAATTTATACAAATTATTTAAGATAATAAAAGGAAATTATCAATTGGAAGAACCAAATCCGGTAAAATTCCAGAAAAATTATATAATTATTCCCATATGTTATATAAGCTCCAGAATTAATTTCGTAATTTAATTCCTTTTTATGACTATGATTTGCATTCTTATATGGTCTGTAAAGTAAAAATAGAAATAAATAGTTAAACAGTAGGATAAATATCTAAAACTTTACATAAATTATGATATTTTGGACCCAACATAATATATAAGTTTCATAATTTTTCTAGTTGTATAGCTATTTTTCTTGAATTTTGGGATTATTAGAAAAATTACAGAAAAATACCAATTTAAGGATGAATATTAGAAAATTTATTATGTGATATAATTTATTAGGATAATGTTCTGGAAAAATTTGGGTATTTTTAAATAGCAGTAACTATTTTTATCAATTTATGGTAAGTTTGTATTAATTTTAACAAATTATCTAAAATTAATTGGAAGTTGAAATTTTTATATGATCAGAGATATTAGCTGATAATGTTACTATTAAACTTTTGGAAATTTTGAGTTATTACTATTATTTTCTGAGGTACTAAAAATTTTAAAGAAATTTTCTTTTCTAACTTATAATTGATTTTATAGGTTAATCGTTGGAATCAAGGTGAGATCATAGCTTCATTTTATTCTTATAAGCCTTTTGGGGGAAAAGCATATTGTTTTTATGATTGATGTAATTTTTTAGATTTACTGTCATTTATGTTACAACCATTAATTCGGATGTGGAACCGTTGGATAATATAGGTAGCGCTACTTAGGAAAATATTTCCTGCACTAACAGGGTGAGTGTTGTGTTGTTATATTATCTGATTTCATGAGTTATGTTATAACAGTTATGAATCATCTGATTATTAAGTAAGGTTTGGTTGTATTTGATGCATCAAAAATTTTGTTTTAATTTAAACCTATGATCTCACCAACTATTTGTTGACCATTTTGAGTATGCTTTTTCAGGAAACCATCATGACTAACAGCATAATGTTCTCTTTTGATGTGTATAACGACTGGGGAGAAATAATGGGGAATGTTTGTGTGAATCTGACAGTTAACCTCTATGACTTTAGTGTATCTGTGGATGCTCATTTCCATCGTTTCTAAAGATGTAGCTGTTAGACTATCATATTTTGTAATAGAGTTATATTAAAATTTTGTATACTAATATTAATCTAACCCGAACTGATATTATTATATGTTTATGTTTATGTTTATGTCTATGTGCTCATGTGTTGTTTGTTAATATTTCTGATCAATGCGTTCTGTACAAGCTAGTCACATCCTAAATGTTTCACGCTTCCACCAGGATGTGACTGATTGGTATCAGAGGCATTGGTTATAGAGAATTAAGTACTATAAGATTCCTAGACTATAACCATAAGCTCAAGTATGATAAATAATATATTTGATAAATATATATATACATGGTATGACTATATGTAAATTTTATGATTACATGTATATCTCAAAATAATACATTGAAAGTATGTGACCTATAGAATACTTATAAAAATATGTGACTAACTGTTTTGCCAAAAATTATAAAGAAATTTTTGCAGCAATGAGTTCAGACAACTACCACAGTGAAACTGACCATTCTGAGTGCTCAGACCATAGCAACTTTAAGGAAATAACACCTGAACCAGAACCTCAGCAAATTTCTAAAACTCCTCAAATTGAAGTTGAGAATTTAAACCAAAATTTTATGTCCGACGTGCACTAGTAAACATCGGGGGATATACAATTAAGACCACTAGGAAAAAGATACGACGTGGAGACAGATTTTTGGCTAAGCATGATGAAGACATAGAAATACAAAATTCTGATCCTTCCAGGAACGAAGGAAAAGTAGTTAAAAGACGGAAGCTGAAGGAAGATCAAGTGAAGACAGCTCAGCAGACCCTTAAAAAGCTCAAGAAAATACAACAAGGAATCCGAAAAATCCAGAAGGATATTAAGAAATTAAAGATGTCACACCCTCAAAATCCACGTGCGGGGTTTTACCGCGAGGCGTGTGAACAAACCAGGATCACAGTCAATAGTTACTCAGAACGACTCTACATGCCATGTTTAAAATAAAACAAACCAAAGTTCAAACTTTAAAACTATGCGGAAGCGTTTTGTAAAATAAGACAAACCCAAAGTATATAAATGCATAATATGGCAAAACATGCGCCATCTAAATATTTGAAACCCGTAATTAAAAGACAAGTAATTGTGTTTATAATTTAAATCCTTAGAATGCATGCTGGACTCGTGATGTGCTCCAACTGGCAAGCTGGATTATCGACCTGAGAATAGCATACTAAAAATGTCAACACAATGGTTGGTGAGTTCAAGAGTTGGCGTTTAAACATAAACAGTTTAACAGTTGTGATATATAAGCAGTGTATTGCAACAAATAGCTAGTCTATTAACAATAAATATTAATTCATAGTGATTTCGCAATTGAAACTGACTGTGATAGTTTTTCCCTCCTGTCACGACTTACCAGGTCGTGACAAATGTTCATAGGACAAATTGCACCCGGCTGACCTCGAGTCACGCAGGTGGGGCTCGTCAGACCCAGTAGTACTACCCAAGTTTCCCCCAATATTAACAATTCGAAAGTGTGAGGACTTTTCCATGGTAAACATCATTATATTAATATTATACACAACTTAAATACAATAAGCGTTTGTGAAATTACTAGTATGCTATCTCCCCCAAAAGATATTAAATAAATAGTGGGGCATGAACTCACCTGATATGCGTAATGGGTACTTAGAGTTTACTTGAAAGAAAGAGTGGACAGTCAACCCTCAGAGGTTACCTAGATCACGTAAGTACATGAGTACGTGTAAACAGAGAACATGTGAACTCTAAATACACTAAAACCAAAGACTCAAGGTTTCAGAAACAAACACGTTTGACCCAGTTGACCCGTTTGACCCGTTGGTGACATTATGTGTTGTAAACCATTTAAACAAACAATATCATGCATCATACAAGACCAATTCATGCATAACCTACTCATATGACCCATAACTATGAATTATCATAAACAGGCCAAAACAGATAATGTATCAATTAATCATCCATACCAACCAACAACACATTCAACATGTCCATTACATTCCACATACACCAAGATGATCAATTTTCAATCCCAAGCATGATGTCCTAGTTGCTAATCCACATTCAACATCATACATGATCATCAAAGTACATAAATCACACATAACCAAATAGACATTCCATACAACCTATTTAACAGGTTCTGTCACTTTAGAAATCATCCATGGACATACTAACATGCTCCTAATGTCCCAAACATGCTCAAACTATCATCATTCAAACTTTGTGCAAATAAAGTTTCCCTTTTGGGAATGTACATCCCAAAATCTATCATACACCCAATGTATACATGCATTCATCAATAATATGCCATATCAAGTTCATAATAACATCTAAGCAAGATCAACAACATCCACATATCATAATTCACCAATCTCATATCTTAAAAGTTACTACTTTTGGAAATATGAACTACATTATCCATTCTTGGTTTTCTAGCATACATATCATCAATCTAGTATACATATGTCATCCTAAACACATCAACAACATCGCTTCATCATCAAGTCACCATATCATGCAAATAAAGTTACTATTATTAGTAACCTCTGAACAAAACCTTCAATTCATCAATTTCTTGAAAGATCAATGTATTCTAGCATTCATTAAACCAACTAACATCATAACATCATCAAACAATCATCAATTTCATACTATCATCATCAATTTCGAACTAGGGTTTATCAAGAATCAAAGTCCATGAACAATTCAACAAAAACATATCATTCTTGCATAATCGACGTTAACCAACATGTATACTATCAAACTAACCCACTAGCATCATCAAACAACAACATTTTCGACATTCATCCTCAAAATTCGAATGGAACTTCTAGCCATGATGAGTTTCATGCAAAGAACACCAAAAACTAACCTTCTAAACGTGTAATGGCTTGCAATCAATGATTCTAACTTGTTCTATTGCTTGTACTCGATCAAATCCATGGATTCTTGGCTTGTATTTGGCTGATTTCGCAGGTTTGAGGGGAGAGGATGAGAGATGCGGCCGATGGGGTGTGGGGGGGTTTAGGGTTTGTTTTGTTTAATTATTTTTCACTAATTACCCTTTAATCCTTGTGTTTTATATTTTTATAAAAGAATTCTCTTTAAACACTTTTTAATTGTTTTTTTAATCCCAATACTACACCTATAAACCCATAGTAACAATTGTATATTTTTTATCTTTATAAAACACAAACATACAACGTTACACGATAAAATTCACCGTTAACATTTAAATCGCGTAAACACATAAGCAAAACACAATAATCATCTAATCAACTATATTATCATTAATTTAACACTATTAATTATTATTAGGTCACCAACGTTAAACGACAACTAGTGTGTGCTCACGACACGTGTATGCAAGACTTAACGGCACTAACGGAGTTTTGGTAACGGAAAATTACCGGATGTCACATTATCCCCATGTTGAAAGAATTTTCGTCCTGAAAATTGCGTTACATGGTGAGAGTGTTCCGTCACTGGTCTACTGCATTGGCATACAGAAATCAAAATCTAGTGAGTTTTGGATGATTTGTCACATCATCCCCATGTTGAAAGAAATTTCATCCCGAAATTGAAATCAATACCTTCGTCTGTAGGCATCGTCTTTTTGAATAGTTGAGGATACTTAAGCTTCATTTGATCTTCATGTTCCCAATTGAATTCCAGTCCATGTCACGAGTTCCAATGAATTTTGACTATGGGTATCTTGCTTTGCTTAAGTGTTTTCACCTCACGATCCATCACCTCGACTGGTTCTTCAATAAAGCGTAATTGTTCATCCACTTGAACGTCCTCTAGTGGTACAATTAGTGTTTCATGAGATAGACACTTCTTCAGATTTGAAACATGGAACACATCATGGACTCCACTCAGCGAATCAGGTAAGGCTAGTCGATAGGCCACTGGACCTATTCTTTCCAATATCTCAAATGGTCCAACATACCTCGGATTTAGCTTCCCTCGCTTGCCAAACCGAACTACGCCTTTCCATGGTGAGACCTTTAATAAGACCTTGTTGCCAATCTGAAACTCTAAAGGTTTCCGTCTCTTGTCAGCATAACTTTTCTGTGTATCTCGCGCTGTACCCATACGGTTCCGTATCTGCACAATCTTCTCAGTTGTTTCATGTATTAGCTCGGGACCTGTTAGTTGACTATCACCAATTTCAGCCCAACAAACCGGTGATCTACATTTTCTCCCATACAAAGCCTCGAAAGGTGCTGCCTGTATGCTAGTGTGATAACTGTTATTATAGGAAAATTACACCAATGGCAGGTGAACTTTCCAGTTGTTCCCAAAATCAATCACACAAGCACGTAGCATATCCTCCAAAGTCTGTATGGTACGCTCAGTTTGGCCGTCAGTTTATGGATGATAAGCAGTACTCATATCCAATCGTGTACCCAGAGATTTCTGCAGTGATTGCCAGAAGTGTGACGTGAAACGAGCATCACGGTCAAAAATAATTGAGATCGGTACACCGTGTCTTGAAACGATTTCCTTAAGGTACAGTCGGGTTAGTTTCTCCATCTTATCCGTTTCCCTAATTGCAAGGAAGTAAGCAGACTTTGTCAACCGATCCACAATAACCCATATTGTGTCACAATCAGTATTAGCCCGGGGTAGTTTAGTAATAAAATCCATGGAGATTTGTTCCCATTTCCACATTGGTATCTCGGGTTGTTGTAACAGTCCAGATGGTTTTTGGTATTCCACCTTTACTTTTGAACAGGTCAAACACTTGCTCACATACGTAGCTACATCTGCCTTCATGTTAGGCCACCAGTAGTGTGCCTTTAGGTCATGATACATCTTGTCAGATCCTGGATGTATAGAATACTTAGACTTGTGTGCCTCACTCATAACTAAATCCCTTAGATTTCCATAGACAGGCACCCAAAGTCTATCCATGAAGTACCGAATTCCATCCTCTTTCACTACCAATTGTTTATCCATTCCCCGTAATGACTCAAAACTAACATTTTCCTCTTTTAAGGCTTTATCTGTGCTTCCTTAACCTGTTCAGGCAGATGAGTACAGATTGTAAGCTGTAAGGCTCGCACCCGCCTGGGTTTAACTGTTTCTTTCCTGCTTAAGGCATCGTAACCACGTTCGCCTTTCCAGGGTGGTACTTGATAGCGCAATCATAATCGTTCAGAAGCTCCACCCAACTTCGTTGCCTCATATTCAACTCCTTTTGCTCAAAGATATGTTGAAGACTCTTGTGATCAGTGTAGATAGTGCATTTCGTACCGTATAAGTAATGTCTCCAAATCTTTAAGGCAAAAACTACCGCACCCAATTCCATGTCATGGGTGGTATTGTTCTTCTAGTGAACTTTTAGTTGTCTCGAGGCGTAAGCTATTACCTTGTCACGTTGCATCAGGACACAACCCAATCCTTGAATGGATGTATCACAATACACCACAAAATCATCTGTTCCCTCTGGCAGTGCCAATATCGGTGCACTACAGAGTTTTTGTTTTAATAGCTGAAAAGCCGCCTCTTGACTTTCACCCCATTTGTATGTCGTTCCTTTGTGGGTCAAGGCTATGAGAGGTTCTGCGATCTTAGAGAATCCCTCTATGAATCGTCGGTAATACCCTGCTAACCCTAGAAATTGCCTTATCTCTCTTGGTGTTTTGGGTATAGCCCAATTCTTTATCGCCTCAATCTTGGCAGGATCAACATGTATCCCCTTCTCATTAACAATGTGGCCTAGAAATTGTACTTCTCGTATCCAAACTTCACACTTGGAGAATTTAGCGTACAGTTGCTCATTCTTCAATAGTTCTAAGATCAATCGTAAGTGCTCTTCATGATCCTCCTTCGTCCTAGAGTATATCAGTATGTCATCGATAAACATAATGACAAACTGATCGAGATAGGGTTTACACATGGGATTCATGAGGTCCATGAACACCGCAGGTGCATTAGTCAACCCAAGAGGCATGACCAAGAACTCGTAATGACCATAACGAGTACGGAACGTAGTTTTGGAGATGTCTTCTTCTCGGACTCTAAGTTGATGATAACCAGATCTCAAATCAATCTTCGAATAATAGCTTGATCCCTGAAGTTGATCAAACAAATCGTTGATACGAGGTAAAGGGTATCGGTTCTTGACTGTGACTTTGTTTAACTCCCTATAATCGATGCACATTCAAAACGTGCCATCTTTCTTCTTAATAAAGAGGACAGGGGCTCCCCAAGGTCAAGTGCTAGGTCGAATAAATCCCTTATCTAAAAGCTCCTAAAGTTGTTATGACAACTCCTGTAGTTCATTCGGCGCTAATTGATAAGGTGTGCTAGCAATCGGGGCTGCACCGGGAGTCAGTTCGATTTGGAATTCCACCTGGTGATGAGGTGGTAGTCCGGGAAGATCCTCTGGAAACACCTCTGGAAAGTCTCGTACCACAGGTATGTCCTCCATTCTCCTTTCCTCCGGTTGTTTATCGGTAACGAGTGCCAGAATCGCCAAACGACCTTTTCGCAACAACTTTTGTGCTTTCATATAAGAGATGATGCCTATCATTGCACCACTCCTATCGCCTCTGACTGTAAGGATTTCATCACAAACAGGAATTCGTATGATTTTCTCGTGACATATGACTTCCGCTTGCTTATTAGAGAGCTAATCCATGCCTATCACAACGTCAAAACTTCCCAGTGTAACAGGCATAAGATCTATAGCGAAAGTATGACCAGCAAGCTCTATCTTACAATCTCTAAGAATATGTGTTATATGGATCTGTTTACCGCCAGCCAATTCTACGGTGTATTTAGATTCTAAGGCAAAGGGAATATCACTTAGAAGACTACAGGACTTTAAGGATATGAAACTCCTATCGGCTCCAGTATCAAACAGTACCGTAACGAAACATCCATTGACAGAAAACCTACCAGTAACAGTTGTATGGTCATTTAGAGCCTCACCTGAGCCAATGACGAAGACTCTCCCCTTGGCTCCATTATTGTTGCCACCATTCCCATTGCCATTGCCATCATTGTTGTTGCCCATATCAAACATGTAAACATGATGAAGAGGAACATATAATGGTATATGGATATTGACTGGTGTGTGTTAGAGCTTAAATATCTCATTTCTCATTCATTTATAAGTGTGTTCTCTATATTATATGAAATGGTGATGAGTGCAAAAGAGTGAATATTGTTACTGTTCATCTGTACATTTGGTAAGACAGATGTTAATCTGTACGATAATTTGCATTGGGTCCTAATATAGAGACACTCATCTGGATAAATCAACACCCCTATATACATCGTGTATGGCTCTATACGCGACGTATAGGATCGAATACACTAAAAACGAGAAAAAATCAGGGGGGGCTTTCAGAGAACTATACGCCCATATAGCCATATACGACCCCCCTATACGACGCGTATAGCAAATTTCAACACTAACTACGAGGAAATATTCAGGGGGTTGTTAGAGGGGTTATACAGGCTATTGCCATTATTGCCATTACCATTTTTCCTCAGTTGCAGGCAATTTCGCCTATAATGCCCTTCCTTCCCACATTCAAAACAACCCTTGGGAGTCTCCTGAGGTTGTTGTGGCTTCTTTACCAACTCACCACGACATTCCTTGGCTGCGTGTCCCATCTTACCGCAGCGCTGACACTTGAAGTTGTCACACCTTCCCACATGGTGGTAGTTACACCGCGTGCACCATGGTTGTGTACCACCATAGCCGCTGGGTCCTTGATTGTTTGAAGCCGTCTGGTTGAAGTTACGGTTGTTATCGAACCTCCGTTGTTGTTGCTGAACCGGATGTTGTTGCTGAGGTTGATGTTGACCGCTAGATGATGATGATTTGTTGTTGTTGGAAGCATCCCACTTCCTCTTATTATCGGGCACACTCACCACAGTACCCGTTTCGGTAAACGTCCTTGCTCCACTGCTTCATCGGTCAGCTTATGAGCTAAACGAATAGCTTGCTGAATTGTAGCAGGGTTGGAGGCAGTCACCATGCTCCGAATCTCGGGCACCAACCCCCGAATGTAGTGCTCAACCCGCTTATGCATCTCATTCACCATTCCCGGGCATAGAGTGGCCAATTCATGAGTTCGGGTAGTGTAGGCCTCGATTTCCGAGCCCTGCATTTTAAGTTGCTAGAACTCCATCTCTAGCTTTTGCACTTCATTTCGAGGACAGTACTCCTCGGTCATCATCTCCTTGAATTCATTCCAGGGAAGTTCATCTGCCATAGCTTGGCCTAGCATTTGTACTTGCACGTTCCACCAGGACAACGCGGCACCTTCCAAAGTTCCGGTGACATATTTCACCTGGTCGACAGGAGGGCAGTTGCACTTGGAGAAAACGGATTCCGTCTTCTCAAACCATCGTACCAGCCCTTCAGCTCCCTCAGTCCCGCTGTAGGTGTGTGGCTTACAGTCCATAAAGGACTTATAAGTACACGCTGGTGGTCCTGCTTTAACATGACAAACATTTATCAGATATCCTATACGATTAACTATGGCATTTGAATTAACTTTTTATTATCGTTTACCTACTGGCTGTCCCGGTTGGGCAGCTGCTACCACTGCCTGAACATGTTCGTTTATCAGGGCAGCTAATTCAGCAGGGGTCATGTTGATAGCATCGCCGCCTTGATCACCGGTGCCACGTCCACGTCCGCGCTCACGCCCACGACCACGTCCACGTCCACGGGCGTCCATTATTCACTTTACATTCACAAATACAATAATGGGTAACATCAAACACATTTATCTCGTTGAAGTATAGTAACATGAAGAAATAATGAATTCATTACCACCACTACATTTATAACAAAAATAATAACCAAAGGTAAATAAATTGCAGATGAGTCACAAAATATTTATCAATATCAAAATTTGAGTTTGTCCTTCAGGTAGGGAAACAACCCTTCCCACATAGGTTTCAAAATAAACACTATGCAGTCAAAGTTACAAGAATAAAGAGAATCAATCGAACAAAGCTGGTCCATCACTGTTTCCACCGTCCGGAGCTTCTTCCGGTTCTACCTCAGGGTCTTCATCGGAGTCTTCAACAGGTGCAGGGTTATCCTCGATTTGTAGTGCTGCGAGCTGTGCTTCAAATCCGGTTAGTCTGCTCTCGACGCCCACATTGTGGAGATCCTGTTCGCCCATACGCTTAGTAAGATCCATCACTCTACCAGCCATTTTGAAATTTCCTAGGATGGACATCGACAACCGCTCCTTAATTATAGCCATCTTTAGCCATAGTCGGTGTATATCATTCTTAAGTGTGGAGTTCTCGTCAGTGAGCACTCCAACTCATCGACGCTCAGTCTCAAGTGTCGCGGTCAATGTCGCCACGACTTGCTCAAGGGGTACATCTAGAGATGGGAGGGAGGGTGTCGCAGAGGTAGTTGCTGACCTAGTCCTAGGTCCAGCAGTGGCCGGCTTCGGAACACGCTCTCTACAAATCATGTGATCTATACAAGTCGGGTAATAAATCCAATCTCGTGGAGGGTCGCGTTCAGGTGGCATAAACGGTTGATCCCAGTCTATCTCACCACGGGGGTAAGGATGTCGCGATCAGTCATACACTCAGTGAGGTACAGGTGGAGGGGATCCAGAACGAGCACGTCTTTTTCCCAAACCCGTGACGATGATGCCATGCTGCAGAGTATGTGATGTGTATGCCAATGAGTATACAGCAGAGAAATCAGGAACAAGTAACTATCTAACTATGTACGGTTATAGTCTAGTGTGTATGCAACCTAGTTCTCTATAACCAATGGCTCTGATACCAATCTGTCACACCCTCAAAATCCACGTGCGGGGTTTTACCGCGAGGCGTGAGAACAAACCAGGATCACAGTGAATAGTTACTCAGAACGACTCTACATGCCATGTTTAAAATAAAACAAACCAAAGTTCAAACTTTAAAACCATGCAGAAGAGTTTTGTAAAATAATACAAACCCAAAGTATATAAATGCATAATATGGCAAAACATGCACCATCCAAATATTTGAAACCCGTAATTAAAAGACAAGTAATTGTGTTTATAATTTAAATCCTTAGAATGCATGCTGGACTCGTGATGTGCTCCTACTGGGAAGCTGGATTATCGACCTGAGAATAGCATACTAAAATGTCAACACAATGGTTGGTGAGTTCAAGAGTTGGAGTTTAAACATAAACAGTTTAACAGTTGTGATATATAAGCAGTGTATTGCAACAGATAGCTAGTCTATTAACAATAAATATTAATTCATAGTGATTTTGCAATTGAAGCTGACTGTGATAGTTTTTGCCTCCTATCACTGTAAGGCCCCGCTCCCGAGCACCTCACAGTTAGATCGTTCATCGCACATAAAACATACATTTGATATATATTTATAAACATCTTAAATAAACTTTGCAGCGGAAACATTCAAAAGATACATTTCATTTCATCATAAAAGCTTGTACAAAGGTTACATCGTTACTGATTACAAAATGGTCATAAACAGTGACCTCTAGTATAAAAACATAAAAAAAATATTTTCATCATAAAGAAGATTTCTTAAGTAATCCCGTTTATCGGGATCCTCAAGAAACCCTTGACACTTGCATGCAACATAAGTTGTTGCATGCGTTATAAGCCCGCATCCCATTGCATGGCAGCATTATCAAAAGGAGAATGCCATCCCAAAGGAGCTGAGTAGTCGCCTCGTGCCACCCCCAGCAACACTACCTGCCAACTGGAAACACATAAAAAGTTAGCGTTGCTGAGTGAGTTCTAGTTTTATAATAAAACATACTTTCATTTGTTATAACTGATCTTACATATATGCGATCATACAACATACGTACACTTAGATAATATTATTATTATCATCATCATTCGTTCATTAGCTTTCATTCGTGTACCATACATCGTTCTGATTCACGTTCGTACATACATTCTTTACATTCATTCATACGTTCTTTACTTTCATTCATACGTTCTTTACTTTCATTCATACATTCTTTACTTTCATTCATACATTCGTTACATTCGTTCGAACGTTCATTACATTCGGTGACATGTACAGTACCCCATGTCATACTATATTGCCGGTGCTCGACCTGTGGTGATCAACCACGAATGTTGTGCACAATTGCTGATCCAGTCACCTGGGGAGGTACATGCACCATTTATCTTCCACTTTCATTCTATCATACGTTAGCCGAGTCTGTTGCAGCACACGGCTGCTCACCTCAGTGGCAATCTCATGATTGCCTGCTAACCGAGTCTGTTGCAACACGAAGTTGCTCACCTCATTATCAAATCGTACGTTAGCCGAGTCTGTTGCAGCACACGGCTGCTCACCTCAGTGGCAATCTCATGATTGCCTGCTAACCGAGTCTGTTGCAACACGAAGTTTCTCACCTCATTATCAATCTCAAAGATTGACCCTGTGTGCATCCTTCGGGGTAGCTAACCCGCATAACAGTTGAGCTAACACCTGCCAGGGGTGTGCACCTCCATTCATTTGCTTGCAAGCCTTTCTTACATTCATTCGTTCATTCATTAATGCATGCATTCGTTCATCTTGTTCCTCTTTCATTATCTTTCACTTTACGTTATTTATTACTTTCATTCATTCATATATGATACACGTAAAGCTACGGAAAGATAAACAAACATCGACACAAGGAACACCGGCATTTACAAATCATCAGTCATTACCATCATATAAGGCAACATCATACTTATCATGTTTACGTCCTACATACACATCTCTCCTCATTCACATCAGCCCTATTTGGGCGATTGAACATACTGCAGTCGCATGGCCTTCATGCGACTGAACCATGCGATTGGACAACCATGCGAATGGGCCTACAATCGTGCGAATGGACCTCCTATCATGCGAAAAAACACTATACGAATGGACTACTAGGCGACTAACCCTCAGTCGGGCGACTGAACTACTATGCGAATGGACCTATGCGACCGAATCCCTCAACCGCATGGCCTGTCAGGCGGTTGAGCCCCAGTCATACGACTGAGCCTCAATCGTATGATTGAACATCAGTCTTTCCTCAGTCGTGCGACTGGCCCTTCAGTCGCCTAGCCCTAACTGGGTAGCGACTGGAGTTCATCACGAACAGCAGCCGCGACCTACGGCCTTCAAACTCCTCTAAACTCATTTCTAGCCCAAATTAGCCCTCCTAAAGCTCAGGGATTCATACTAGGACATCATACAAGCATATACAAGTCCAAATTCGTACTTTAAACATACTAAACATGATTTTACCCAAATGGGTTAAACATACACTTTTTTAAAAACGGGTTTGAATGTGTTCCAGCCCCAAAATCGTATGAAAACAAGTAAATGAGGGGTTCTAGAACTCACATTATCAAGGAGAAGATGAAGAGCTTCGATTTGACTAGCCACTCGACAAATCTCGAGCCCGAATCACCTCTTTCTTTCTTTCTTTCTCTTCTTTCTCTGCTCCCTCTCTCTCTGCCCTTTCTTCCCGACTGAAAATGTGCAGGTGTGGGGAAGAAGAGGGCTGCCCCTCTTTTATAGTTACAGCTCAGTCGCCCGAGGTCCAGGCGACTGGACTTTCAGTCGCACGAACACCATGCGACTGGACCTCCAGTCGCATGAGTTCCATGCGCTTGATCCTTCATTCGTCCGAGCATCATGCGATTGGGCCTCAAGTCGCATGAATTCCATGCGGCTGAGACTCATTCGCATATCACTCCAAGAAGTCAAACTTCCGGGTGTTACAAGTCCACCCCCCTTATTTAGGTTTCGTCCCCGAAACCTGTTATTTCTCGAACAATCGTGGGTAATGCTGCCTCATTTCTTCTTCAGTTTCCCACGTTGACTCGGATCTTTTTCTGTGCCGCCACTGTACACGCACAAGAGGAACCACTTTATTTCTTAACCTCTTCTCCTTGAGATCGATGATCGCCACTGGTTGCTCTACATAGTTGAGCCGTTCGTCCACCTCGATGTCCCCCAGTGGGACGATCATATCCTCGTCCGCCAAACACTTCCTCAGATTAGATACGTGGAAGGTCGGGTGAATTCCACTTAACTCATCTGGTAGATCCAACCTATAGGCCACCTCTCCTACTCGAGCAATGATTCGGAAAGGGCCTATATACCTCGGGCTCAACTTGCCCCTCTTTCGGAACCGAATGATACCCTTCCAAGGTGAGACCTTCAACATAACCCATAACCAGGTCGTGACAAATGTTCATTGGACAAATTGGACCCGGCTGACCTCGAGTCACGCAGGTGGGGCTCGTCAGACCCAGTAGTACTACCCAAGTTTCCCCGCTATTCAATATTAACAATTCAAAAATGTGAGGACTTTTCCATGGTAAACAGCACTATATTAATATTATACATAACTTAAATACAATAAGCGTTTATGAAATTACCAGTATGCTATCTCCCCCAAAAGAGATTAAATAAATAGTGGGGCATGAACTCACCTGATATGCGTAATGCGTACTTAGAGTATACTTGAAAGAAAGAGTGGACAATCAACCTTGGAGGTTACCTAGATCACGTAAGTACATGAGTACGTGTAAATAGAGAACATGTGAACCCTAAATACACTAAAACCAAAGACTCAAGGTTTCAGAAACAAACACGTTTGACCCAGTTGACCCGTTTGACCCGTTGGTGACATTATGTGTTGTAAACCATTTAAACAAACAATATCATGCATCATACAAGACCAATTCATGCATAACCTACTCATATGACCCATAACTATGAATTATCATAAACAGGCCAAAATAGATAATGTATCAATTAATCATCCATACTAACCAACAACACATTCAACATGTCCATTACATTACACATACACCATGATGATCAATTTCCAGTCCCAAACATGATGTCCTAGTTGCTAATCCACATTCAACATCATACATGATCATCAAAGAACATAAATCACATATAACTAAATAGACATTCCATACAACCTATTTAACAGGTTCTATCACTTTTAGAAATCATCCATGGACATACTAAAATGCTCCTAATGTCCCAAACATGCTCAAACTATCATCATTCAAACTTTGTTCAAATAAAGTTTCCCTTTTGGGAATGTACATCCCAAAATCTATCATACACCCAATTTATACATGCATTCATCAATAATATGCCATATCAAGTTCATAATAACATCTAAGCAAGATCAACAACATCCATATATCATAATTCATCAATCCCATATCTAAAAACTTACTACTTTTGGAAATCTATGAACTACATTATCCATTCTTGTTTTCTAGCATACATATCATCAATCTAGTATACATATGTCATCCTAAACACATCAACAACATCGCTTCATCATCAAGTCATTATATCATGCGAATAAAGTTACTATCATTAGTAACTTATGAACAAAACCTTCAATTCATCAATTTCTTGCAAGATCAATGTATTCTAGCATTCATTCAACCAAACTAACATCATAACATCATCAAACAATCATCAATTTCATACTATCATCATCAATTTCAAACTAGGGTTTATCAAGAATCAAAGTCGATGAACAATTCAACAAAAACATATCATTCTTGCATAATCGACGTTAACCAACGTGTATACTCTCAAACTAACTCACTAGCATCATCAAACAACAACAATTTCTACATTCATCCTCAAAATTCGAATGGAACTTTCGGCCATGATGAGTTTCATGCAAAGAACACCAAAAACTAACCTTCTAAACGTTAATGGCTTGCAATCAATGATTCTAACTTGTTCTATTGCTTGTACTTGATCAAATCCGTGGATTCTTGGCTTGTATTTGGCTGATTTCGTAGGTTTGAGGGGAGAGGATGAGAGTTGCGGCCGATCGGGTGTGGGGGGGTTTAGGGTTTGTTTTGTTTAATTATTTTTCACTAATTACCCTTTAATCCTTATGTTTTATATTTTTATAAAAGAAAACTCTTTTAAACACTTTTTAATTGTTTTTTTAATCCCAATACTACACCTATAAACCCATAGTAACAATTGTATATTTTTTATCTTTATAAAACACAAACATACGAATTTACACCCACGTTTCCACGTTACGCGATAAAATTCACCGTTAACATTTAAATCGCGTAAACACATAAGCAAAACACAATAATCATCTGATAAACTAGATTATCATTAATTTAACACTATTAATTATTATTAGGTCACCAACGTTAAACGACAACTAGTGTGCACTCACGACAAGTGTATGCAAGACTTAACGAAACTAACGGAGTTTTGGTAACGGAAAATTACCGGATGTCACAAAAGACACCCAAGAAAAATATCTTTGTAGAGATATGGAACTGGGTTTACAAGAATTGGAAGTTTTCCCTTAATCTTACCTGTTAGGATATAAGAATAAAAACTTAATAATATAAATCTATCTTTTGTGTTTGGAATTATTATTTGTTATGTGTTAAGATAAAAATTATGTTAAAATTTTAGATTCTTACTTTTGATGCTAATCATAATTAACTATAGTGAATCATGCCGCCAAAAAGAAACACTCAGTCTGTACGAAGAACAGAACGAGTTGGACGAGCCAGAACCCGACTTGGGGAAGAAACACCTGTGAATAATGACACCAATGAGAATGACAGGATCTCTCAACTAGTAGCTCAATAAATAGAGGTTACATTACCCACTCTGATAGCCCAACTACAACAGAATCTGAACTTTAGAACCACATCGCACCGAAATGAAGGACCAGAAAATGTTAATCCGAAGGAACGATGAGAGGAAGAAATCTTAAATGGAGTCACAAAAGGATGCTCTTACAAGACTTTTATATCATGCAGACCCCGAGAATTTGATGGAAAAGGAGGAGTTGTACAAGCCCTACGTTGGTTAGATGAAATTAAAGCAGTCTTAGAAATTAGTAACTGTGCTGACAATTATAAAACACTGTTTGCTTCACATTTACTTAAAGGAGAGGCACAATCCTGGTGGAAAATGAAAATGCAAACTAAAGGTTGGCATGTCATGAATAAGATAAGTTGGGAAGAATTCAGAAACTTCGTAATAGAAAAATACTATCCTTATAATGAAATAGAAAAGTTAAAACTGAATTCCTGGCATTAGAGATGAGAGGAGCAGCACATCGAGAATATACTAACAGATATAATGAACTCTCCAGATTATTGCCACAGCTGATAACTATTGAAGCTAAAAGGATAGGAAGATATATTTGGGGATTAGTACCATAAATAAGGGGATTAGTTAAATCCGTAATGCCCAAAACCTTCCAGGAGGCAGCAAGCTTGTCAGGAAGCCTAACAGATAAAATGATAAGAAATGGATCTTTAAGTAATCCAAAAATAGGGGAGAAAAGGAAATGGAATGACAATCACATGGGAAGGAAATTTGAAGAAAACCCTCAGAAAAGATTAACTTGACCTCCACAAAGAAATTTCTTAGGAGTAGCACGAGAAAAGAAAACACAGGTGGAAGAACAACTATGGTGCAGTACCTGTCAAAGATATCACCATGGAAAATGTATGATAGTAATTTGTTATAATTGCAAAAAGAAGGGACATATATCCTCAGACTGCAAGAACCCCACCAACCCTAAACCAGTCTACTATCAATATGGAAACGAAAACCATTTTTGTAATGAATGTCCACAATTAAAAGGCAAGGCTCCAGTTAACCAAAACAACCCTCATGGAAGAGCTTTCGTAATGCAAGCTGAAAAAGCTCAGCATGAACCAGAACTAGTAACGGGTACGTTCCTTATCAACAATCAGTACGCAACAGTATTATTTGATACAGGAGCAACTCGTAGTTTCATTTCAAATACATTTAGACCATCACTTAATCTAACTTCTGAGAAACTAAAGCAAAAATATATTATAGAGTTAGCTGATGGTAAAATAACTGAAGCTGGTGAAATCATTCCTAACTGTACTTTAAACCTAGATGAACATTGTCTTGATATAGATCCGATTCCTATTGAATTAGGAGGTTTTGATATTGTTATAGGTATGGATTGGTTAAGTAATAATCAGGCTGAAGTTATATGTGGTAAAAGGATGATAAAAATTCCTTTGGTTAATGAAAATAGAACACTATGTTTGTATGGAGAAAAACCTACGGGTGCTATGAAAATAATTTCCTATAAGAAAGGACAAAAATATTTAAGAAAGAAATGCTTAGCTTTCCTGGCCCATATAATTGATACAAAACTAGATAAGATGAATCTAGAAGGTGTTCCTATTATCAATGAATATCCTGATGTTTTCCATGATGAATTACCCTGTTTGTCACCCCCTCGTCAAGTAGAGTTTATAATAGAATTAGTACCAGGAACAACCCCTATTGCTAAAGCACCATATCGTTTAGCACCAACGGAAATGAAAGAACTAATGAATCAATTACATAAATTGTTGGATAAAGGATTTATACGTCCTAGTGTATCACCTTGGGGAGCACCATTTCTTTTAATCAAAAAGAAAGATGGAACTTTTAGAATGTGTATTGATTATAGGGAACTTAATAAAGTCACCATAAAGAATACGTATCCTCTCTCTAGGATTGATGATTTATTTGATCAATTGCAAGGATCTAGTTACTTTTCTAAAATAGACTTAAGATATGGATATCATCAGTTAAGAGTACAGGATGAAGATATATCAAAGACTGCATTCAGGACTAGGTATGGATATTATGAATTTCTTGTAATGCCATTTGGGTTAACCAATGCTCCAGCAGTATTTATGGATCTAATGAATAGAGTATGCAAACCTTATTTAGATAAATTTGTCATAGTCTTCATAGATGACATCCTGATTTACTCTAAAAATAAGGAAGACCATGATCAACACTTAAGGTTAACTTTGGAATTACTACGAAAGGAAAAATTGTATGCAAAATTCTCAAAATGTTAATTTTGGAAAAGGGAAGTACAATTCTTAGGACACGTAATTAATCAAGAGGGGATACAAGTTGACCCAGCAAAGATTAAAGCGGTAAAAGAAGTGGCAAATTCTAAAGACACCAACTGAAGTGCGGTAATTCCTAGGTTTAGCAGGATATTATAGGAGATTTATAGAAAATTTCTTAAGAATAGCTCAACCTTTGACAGAATTGACCCAGAAAGATAAGAAGTATATTGGGAAGAAAGACAAAATAAGGCATTTGAACTCCTCAAAAATAAGTTATGTAATGCTCATATATTAGCATTGCCAGAAGGAACAGATAATTTTATAATATATTGTGATGCATCACGTCAAGGTTTTGAATGTGTTTTAATACAAAAAGACAAGGTAATTGCATATGCATCTAGACAACTAAAAGGTAGTAAAAAGAACTATACTACACATGATCTGGAACTAGGAGCAGTAGTGTTTGCATTAAAAATTTAGAGACATTACTTGTATGGGACTAAGTGTGTAATTTATACGGATCATAAAAGTTTACATTGAATATGAGACAAAGGAGATGGGTAGAGCTACTAACTGAATATGATTGTGAAATCAAGTATCACCCAGGAAAAAGCAAACGTAGTAGCTGATGCTTTAAGTAGAAAAGAAAGGGTTAAGCCATTACGAGTGCGTGCTATCAGAATGGAATTACGTTCATATTTGTTAAATCAAATTCGGGAGGTCCAACAAGAAGATATGTTGAAGTTAAAAAGATGAAACAGATGGAATCCTGAAATTCAAAGGAAGAATTTGGGTGCCAGACAATAGCATGCTTAGAACAATATCCTACGAGAAGCATATAAGTCAAGATATTCTATACATCCAGGAAATAATAAAATGTACAAGGACTTGAAAAGCCAATACTGGTGGCCAGGCATGAAAATGTCAGTTAGAGAATTTGTAGAAAAGTGTGATATTTGTTCAAGAGTAAAAGCTGAATATCAAAAACCTTCAGGATATTTACAACAACCAGAAATCCCAGAATGGAAATGGGACCAGATTACTATGCACTTTGTAACCAAACTATCAAGAACCATAAATGGATATGACACAATTTGGGTTATAGTGGATAGATTAACTAAATCGGCTTATTTCTTACCTATAAGAGAAGATTACAAAATAGAAAGACTAGCCAGAATTTACGTGAAAGAAATTGTGTCTAGACATGGAATACCTGTATCAATTATATGAGACAGAGACAGTAGATTTACTTCAATATTTTGGCAAACATTACAAAAGGCCTTAGGAACCCAAGTGAATATGAGTACAGCTTATCATCCAAAAACTGATGGACAAATTGAAAGAACAATATAAAAACTAGAGGATATGTTAAGAGCTTGTGTTATATATTTTGGTGATAATTGGGATACCCACTTACCATTGATTGAATTTTCATTCAATAACAGTTTTCACTCTAGTACTGGGATAGCTCCATTTGAAGCCTGGTATGGAAGAAAGTGTAAATCACCCTTGTATTGGAATAAAATAGGTGACAGACAACTTACAGACCCTGAATTAATACAAGAAACATCTGATAAGATCACTGAAATTAAAAATAGATTGAAAGCATCCCGTGATCGACAGAAAAGCTATGTCGATAAGCGAAGAAAGCCATTGGAATTTCAAGTCGGAGATAAAGTCTATCTAAAGGTATCACCCACAAAATGAATTTTTCGATTTGGAAAGCCAAGTAAATTAAATCCTAGGTATGTTGGTCCATTTGACGTCATTGAAAGGATTGGTCCTGTAACATACAAATTAGACTTACCATAAGAACTGAGTGAGGTGCATAACACATTTCATGTGTCCAATCTAAAGAAATGTCTAACAGATGAGACATTAAATATACCAGTTCAGGAAGTCAAAATAAATAGGAAACTTCATTTTATGGAAGAACCAGTAGCCATTATAGACAAGGAAGTAAAAAGATTAAGAAAGAATAGAATTCCCATAGTAAAAATTAAATGGAATGCAAAAAGAGGACCAGAATACACATGGGAAAGAGAAGATGAAATTAAAAGGAAGTATCCCCACTTATTTAAAGTTAGTAACAAGATAAGTTCTTCTCAACTTTAGAAACCACACTCAAATGAATTTGGGGACGAAATTCTTTTAACGGGGGGGGAATGTGACAACTCTAAAAAGAAAGGTTAGACGAGTTAATATTTTAAGAAATTTTTATTGAGTATATTTGACTAACACTTTATGAATATTATGTGTTTTAGTAATTGTATATATATATATATATATATATATATATAGTGTCTTATATATATACATGAGTAAAATATATGTATGTATGTATGTTATGCATGTCTATTTTTACGTATGCATGCTTGCATGCATGAGAATTATGTATGAGTGAACACATATTTTCTTACGTATGCATGTATAAGTTATGTTACCAAAATATTATTTGATTAAAAGTACTTCAACAATACAAGATCAAATGTATCATGTTACAACTCGACTAAACAACGTAAATACAATGAAACATCGAAAGGAAACTTAGCATCAAAAGAAAACTAAGAAAAACCTTAAACACCTAAACACCAATCTAAGTAAAAAGCCTCAAACCTGGCTCATTAATCAACCAAATAAACAACCCTCAAAACATTAATTAAGTTTAGAGACTAAACCTATCATTAACACCAACTTAGACACCGAACCACCCCTGCCCATTTCTCTTGGCTTACTAGCATGCACCATCATCACCTCATGACACCAATATTGATATCCATATCACCACCTTGCACCCTAGCACCCTAGTACTCAAGTCATCAAGGCACCATCATTTCTTTACACTAAGCATACATCTAGCTTGGACACTTCACCTAATAGCCATCATCACCAATGGATTAGGTGTCCACCTCTTAAACCGCCACCCCCACACCTACATATCCAAAGGTCTCGGTTATATAAACTTTTAAAAACATTGAGACAAGATTTCTTCTTACAAACATCACAACCGCCACCTTTCACTTCCTCTCGGTTTTTATGAACACAACCATCAATAATCACGACCACCACAACCCCGCGACAACTTCATTCCTCTCGGTTTGTCATCTACAACCGTGAGCCATTACACCACCTTCTTCTTCTTATCTCTCATGATTATCATCATTTCCTACACCAACTCTCGGTTTCCATAGCAAGCAACAACATCCAAGCTTCATAAAATCATCATCTTCCAAAGATTGTGTTGCAAGAGATCAAGAACTTTCGTTTAGGGACTCGGGACATCAAGATTTCCTGAAGCTAACCCACCACCTTTCTCAAATAAACAAGGGATACTCCTCAAATCTATAACTAACAAAATTATATATATGTGTTTAACTAACACATATGATTAACTCTTTAGCTAAATCATCAAGGTTCCTTGTAAACACTCATAACCACATGATTTTCATCAAAAATCAGTATAGAAAGGGTTCAAAAATAGAAAGTTGAAACATTTATAAGAATTAAGGATTTAATACAAATAAAGGAGTTTAAATTATATATAATCTTGATAAAATAGGTTTATTATGTAAATTATTGAGATTTTGGTAATAAACATTGAAGATTTGTTAGAAAAATTATGAAATAACAATCTGCAAATTTCGGTGTAAATATAATAAATAAAATAATTTATACAAATTATTTAAGGTAATAAAAGGAAATTATCAATTGGAAGAACCGAATCCAGTAAAATTACAGAAAAATTATATAACTATTCTCATATGTTATAGAAGCTCCAGATATAAATTTGTAATTTAATTCCTTTTTACAACTAAGATTTGCATTTTTATATGATCTGTAAAGGAAAAATAGAAAGAAACACTTAAATAGTAGGATAAATATCGAAAAATTTACTTAAATTATGATGTTTTGAACCCAACAGAATTTATAAGTTTCATAATTTTTGGAGTTGTAAAGATACTTTTCTTGAATTTTGGGATAATTAGAAAAATTACAGAAAAATACCTATTGAGGTTTGAATATCAGAAAATTTATTAAATGATATAATTTATTAGAATAATATTCTGGAAAATTTGGGAATTTATAAATAGCAGTAACTATTTTTATCAATTTATGGTAAGTTTGTATTAATTTTAACAAATTATCTGAAATTAATTGGAAGTTGAAATTTTTATATGATCTGAGATATTAGCTGATAATGTTACTATTAAACTTTTGGAAATTTTGAGTAATTACTATTATTTTCTGAGGTACTAAAATTTTAAAGAAATTTTTTTTCTAACTTATAATTGATTTTATAGGTTAATCGTTGGAATCAAGGTGAGACTCATAGCCCCATTTTGTTCTTATAAGCCTTTTGGGGGAAAAGCATACTGTTTTTATGATTGATGCAATTTTTGAGATTTACTGTTATTTATGTTACAGCCATTAATTCGGATGTGGAACGGTTGGATAATATAGATAGCGCTACTTAGGAAAATATTTCCTGCACTAACAGGATCTGTGTTGTGATGCTATATTATCTGATTTCATGAATTATATTACGACAATTATGAATCATCTGATTATTAAGTAAGGTTTGGTTGTATTTGATGCATCAAAAATATTTTGTTTGAATTTAAACCTATGATCTCACCAACTATTTGTTGACCATTTTGAGTATGCTTTTTCAGGAAACCATCATGACTAACAACATAATGTTCTCATTTGATGTGTATAATGACTGGGGAGAAATAATGGGGAAAGTTTGTGTGAATCTGGCAGTTAACCTCTATGACCTCAGTGTATCGGTGGATGCTCATTTCCATCGATCTGAAGATGTAGCTGTTAGACTATCATATTTTGTAATAGGGTTATATTAAAATTTTGTATACTAATATTAATGTAACCCGAACTGATATTATAATATGTTTATGTTTATGTTAGTGTGCTTATGTGTTGTTTGTTAATATTTCTGATCAATGCGTTCTGTACAAGCTAGTCACATCCTAAACGTTTCATGCTTCCGTCGGGATGTGACAGGTTGGCACCTATACGCGGCGTATAGGGGGTTGTTAACTAGTTGAGTCGTTGCAAAGTGACGATACGCGTTGTATTCGTTTTAAAACCATTATATTTATGTTCGTTTTCTTATGCAGATATGTCTTCTGATTCAGAGATTAAGGCTGACGTTATTGATGTTATTGCCGATCATCCTTAGCTACAGTTTGAGGCCGGTTCCATTGAGCACACGAAGCGCTCAAAATTCGTACGTATGAAGATTGGTCATCAAAAAGCCGTCGATTAGGACGTGATGGCCGAGCTTGGAGAGCGCAATAGGTGTAAGGCCCCGTTCCCGGGACGCTTACAACTGGTCAATCATCACACTTAAATCATATAATTATAATAACCTTACTAAAATCATGCAGTGGAAATAGTTTAAACAAACATTTCATTTCCTTTAAATAAACACCTTTGCAAAGTAATACATCGCTCATTACAAAATATCGTTTGTTCGTATTACAATGCAAAAACGTTATGCAAAAGAATGCCATCAAAAAGAGCCGAGTAGCTGCCCCGTGCCATCCTCAACAACATTACCTGCCAACTGGAAACACATAAAAAGTCAGCGTTGCTGAGTGAGTTCTAGTTTTATAAAACATTATATTACCTTTCATTCGTTAAAACATTTTCTTTACTATCGCATGTGATCACACATTATACGTACAACAACGTAATATTTATTATCTCCCTTCATCGTTCATTTCGTACATATCACACATTTCGTACTTATCACACTTTTCGTACTTCATTTATTATATTTCACTTCTATCTAGATCCTGTCAAGCTTTACCCTCCTCATGGCACGCAACCACGATTTCTGAGGTCGAATGACAAGGATCCCGTTTCGTACTTTATTATTATATTTCGTTAACGTTCGCTTCATGCTTTGTCACTTCGTTCGTTTCATACTTTATTATCTAGCTCGTTTCGTACTAATTCTAGATCCTATCAGGCTTTTCCCCCTTCGCAGTCTGAAACCGCCATTCCGAGCACAAAGCTCCTTTACTAATTGGCACGAAGCCCGTGGCCCCGAAGCCACCATTCTAGGCACAAAGCCTGTTGGCATAAAGCCCGGGTTCGCATGACAAGGATCTCATTCGTACTATAGGTTCAGTCACCTAGACTGGTCCCCCTGTGTGTGAACCCTCATGGGTTAAAATTACACGTTATAACACACAGTTGAGCTATCAACTCACAAAGAGTTGTAAACCTCCTTTCATTTGCCTACAAGACTTTCATTCGTTCGTTCTTATGTTCCACTTTTATTATCTTAGGTCTTTCACTTCATTAAGATAATACTTTACGTTCCTTATCATAATCACACCACGTAAAGTCACGTCATCATACGTAATAAGGAACATATCATGCAATTATACATAATCATCATCAATCACACATCATCATCATGCATAGGCATCAATCATACATCATACATACCCAACATATCATCTATGACCTCGAAAGCCAACTTATAGAACCCCCGGGAACCTCCAAAGTCAAAGCTTACATCACACATCTCCCTGAAGTCAGAAGGTTAAACTATGTTCTCTCGGGCACCCGAGCCCTATTTAGGCGTATGGACACCCTTTAGTCGCATGGCCTCCCAGGCGACTGAACACTTAGGCGAATGAACATCAGACGATTGGACCCTATGCGGATGGACACTAATGCGGATGAACCTCAGTCGCATGACTCCCATGCGAATGACCCTCAGTCGCACGACTCACATGCATATGGACCTCAGTCGCACGACTCACATGCGTATGGACCTCAGTCGCGTTCTTTTCGGTCGCATGACCTCCAGTCACATAGCCCTAGCTGTGTGCATAATGCAGTTCATCCCGAACCCAGTCTGCCATTTTCGGCCTCCAAGCCCTCCCAAACCTGTTCTAAGCTCGATTCAACCATCCTAAACCTTAAAAACACATACCACACACCAATCAAGCACACGCAAGCTCGAAATCAAAACCCATTCGACTCACACACAAACACCCACACACGGGTTCAACACACACACTACAAAAACAGGTTTTACTATGTGTTCCAGCCCCAAATCAGTTGAAAACATGTACAAGAGGGGTCCTAGAACTTACCTTAACAGCCTCTTCGAGAAGAGCTTCCTTTAAACCTGCTTGACTTCGACTTTTGCACCTTGATTCTTCAAAAACCCAAAGTTTTGCCCTTTTTTCTTCCCCTCCCTCTCTTGGTTGATTTTAGAGTGAATGGGAGAGGGGAATGGGCTGCCATTCCCTTTTACCCCCTCTTCCAAATCTTTTCTTCTTTTTGGCATGATTGGTCCCTCGACTTGGACTTTATTTCTTTTCTTTCTTTTTCTTTCTTCTTCTTCTTTCTTTGGCTTTAAGAGAAAATAACCAGGTGTTACAATAGGCTTGCTGGTATTATCGGAGATGATACGCCTTGGAGTCGATTATTTAAGATCGCGTTCTCACCTTCTTACCGGGAGCTGACGGTGGAATTTCTATCCACCTTTACTTATATTCGTCCTGATGAGATGGGGGAGGACGATAAGCATTCCGAGATTTCATTTATGCTATGTGGACATTCACATCAGATATCCATTAAGCAATTTGCCATTATCTCGGGAATTTATTTTAAGCCAGAGACTGCTACCCTTCTATTCACCGAAGCTATTACTGAGATGGAAGAGACTCGATTGAGAGATTGGTGGACTTAGATTGCCAGAGGTCTATTTTAGAGGACTAAAGGTAGGGTCACTGGCATTAGAGATCCTCTCATTCGTTACTTGCATCGCATGATCGCTACATCCATCACGAGACGTGGCAAGAGTCGGAGTGGTGTACCATTCCCCACTTATTTTACTTATATTGTTTGCTTATGGGGACCAGGTGCAACCTGGCAAGATGTTTGGCGGAGTATTTTGCTTCGTATTATCATCGCCAGGAGCGAGGAGCAGTGTATGGCGGCGCGTACATCAGGGTGATTGTCCGAGCTTTTAGTTATCTTCATCGGTATCTTGCTGATGTATCTCCCCTGATCGAGCCGGTTAGATTAGATCGTCATACGTTATTCGGCATGCGTATTATTACACCAGTTTTAGGGTGGCATATGATTCGTTCTTTGACCCGGGGAGATCAGGCAGCCGACACCTGCTCAGCAGCTCGGCGTTGACAATCCATAGCAGTAGGAGCATATTCCGTATGATCAGCCACCACCCGACAAGCAGCCACATGACCAGCCGCCAGCACATCAGAAGTCACCTCAGCCACAGTTCCCTCGACATATTTATAAAGATGTGAGGCTTCCTGCATGTATGGAGACATTTATGCAGGAGATTTCTTCGACTTTACGGCAGGGTCGTCGGCTCGATCGAGTTGAGGATCTTATGGATTGGCACGTTCAATTAGAGTTTGCGCGAGCACGTGCTGCTGGTATTGATCCTTCGGAGTTGCCATCGCCTCGACATTACCCCGACTCATCTTAGTTTTTATATTATTAATATCATTGTAACTTTAATTTTGTTATGTATTTAAAAACTTTATTATTTATATTATCAGTTTATGTTTGTCTTATATGTTTTTTGGTTAATTAATATTTAAAATTGTCGGTTAATAAGTTACAAAACATAAGTTCTACGCAAAATGTCAATAAATAAGTTCCAAATGTAGTCGACACCATAACTTATACGCAAATATCTTTAAAAAATATATATGTAAAAATAACATAAAAATATAAACAACATAACCTATACGCTGTGTACGGGCACATACGTGGCGTATAAGTTTATCACCAGTCAAGTCAAAAAAATTTGGAACCTATACGCCACGTATGGACCTATACGCGACGTATGGACTTATACGTGGCGTATAGTGTTCCTCCAACATGCAACTGACATGAGCATGTCGGGGAATGTCCCATACGCGGCGTATAGGGTATGAAAACATTCCCCGAAAACCCACCCTATACGCGGCGTATGGACTCATACGCCGCATATAGTGTGCCCGGATGTTGATTTAAAATCTTAGGGTGTCTAATGTGCTTGATTTTTGAATGTGTATTGAATGTATATTGGCATATGTCTCACATCCAAGGCGATATAAATTATCACTAATCCAAACCGTTGATCAAACAATAACATAACAAACTTTTTTGGTACTACTCCCATCACCGGACATGACATCAATACATGCATCATGGAATAATCTAAATACAATGTATGAGGATTTGATTTCCCTATGCAAAAATACTCCCTAAACTCTCTCTATTTCTCTCTTTACCCATTACTCACTTATTTCGATTACTTATTCTCACGACGAGTGTTGTTACAGAGAGATTTCCCTCTCTGTGACGCTTTAACTGCCTTAAATAGTGTTGTTTGATTGTTTGTAGGCTGAAATTAACAGAGATCTCTCGGTAATCGAAGTTCAGTTGAAGTGAATCAGGTCCGGTTGGAGCTTGTATTTACAGTTTACATTTATACAGACCGTCAAACCGTCAATTTGCTCAAAAAGCTTGGTCGAATCGGACCATGAACACGCCTTTTGTCTATTAACTTTGTAGATTAATAGAGTTTCATAACAAAGAGTTTTGTTTTGTTTTGAATGGTAACATTATTTGGATCAATGCCACATTATCTAACATCTTCAAGTGTAATAATCAAGTTTAAATCGATTAAAAATTCATGTTTAGATGAAGATTCCTGTAAATATAGAAATCGGCCTTCTATACTGGGTCACAATAGAACTTTCTTTTATTACCTTTGTTTAATTATTCTATATGTAGTAATTCAGCGTTTCAAGAAAACAACGATGTTTGAATGCTTATATTAATAGAAACTTTAATCGGCCAAAAGTAAAATTACCCTAGACCGTACTCTAGTTCAATTATACTTCGAATAACTTAGATCATATCTTGTAGTAATAACCATTAGTTCTAGTTTCAACATATGAATTCAATTTTATAGACTATTAGTTATACCTCCAAGTGAAACTAGTGGAGGTGATCCATCTTAAAAGGCTCTTCATAATGCCATATATAAACTATTACACTAATGCATCACAAACAATCTTCGAATGTTCAAACATGATTTTGGCGTCGGGTTGAGTTTATTAAAATTCTCATAGTCGACTCAAAACAAGTCAATCAATAAACCTTGTTTCTTCACGATGTTCGTGATTCTAAGTCAAGTTTCACAAAATTCCCTTAGTCGACTCGCAATGGCCAATCAACAAACCTAGTTTCGTCGAGGTGTTTTTTGGGTCTAATTTATGCTTTTCTATTTTAACGTTCAAATAAAGATATTTTTGCATTTGTTTTCTTTTATTTAAAAAATTGTTCTTAAATATTTATTTTGGAGTTTAAATATATGTTTGCATTTGTTTTCTTTTATTAAAAAAATATTTGTTCTTATATATAGGCTCGATCGATTAGTCTAAAGTCAGAAGCCAATAATGAGTATGACAGATTTTATTTTACTTTGACTTGCTGCCTCCTAAGTCAAAAGTATATATTGTTTAAATATAATATTCATAATTGTGTTCATTATAATATTTATATGATTACTTTAAATGTGTTTTTCTATGAACGAGTGATGAAACCCGCGCGATGCAGCGGGTCTGTTGAAATTTATAAGATTCGATTTTGATGGCTTGAAAATTAGTAATCATCCCATGAAAAAATCATGTCGAAATATTGAAACAAAAAAGCACGTGATTAGGCCTAAGCCTGTAAATGAACCGAACGAACACGAACATCAGCATGTTTGTGTTCGTTCATTTAACTTTTACCGAACACGAACATGAACACGAACACATTATTGAACATGTTTTTTTGTTCATGTTCATTCATTAAGAAAATAAAAATGTTCATGTTCGTTCATGTTTATTCGTTAAAAAGCTAAATGAGCAGTTCCCGAACATAAACGAACACAAATGAATAATAATAAACGAATATAAATGAACCATAATAAATAAACAAAACTGAACAGAAAAAACCTTAATGGTCATTTTGGAATTTTTAGGTGTATTAGTGGAAATTAAAATCTCACTAAACTTATAGGTTTCTAGTATAACTTAATACACTCCTGTTTCAAGTTAACACATAATACCCTTTTATTAATATGTTAATATATATAAATAAACAAACATAAATGAACAAACATAAACGAACGTAAGTGAACGAACATATATGAACGAACATAAAAGAACGTTCATGAACGTAAACGAACGAACAAAGCATGTGTTCATGTTTGTTCGTTTGATTAAACAAACATGAATTTTTTGTTCATGTTCGTTCATTTCCTAAATAAACGAACATAAACGAACTTCCCGCCGAACAGTTCATGAACGTTCGGTTCACTTACAAGCCTATGATTAGCTTTGACAACTTGAATGTGTGTGTTTCGTGACTTGTATTATTATGTACAACTTGTTATTGAATGAAATTTACATTAAAACTTAAAATAACCACGTCACAACAAAACATCTTAAATTTTATAAAACGCCAAATTTTAAAAACTATAAGAGAAAAAGTAAAAACAAAGAGTTTGTATTAATTGTTTTTTAATAAATCTTAAGTGTTATATGATTGTCAAAAAAATATTTTAAAAGTTGATGGGTAAGAAACTACAAAATGTAAGTATTTTAAACTTTACAAAATTAATTAGTCAAATTATTCATCGACTATAGGTTATAAAGGCAAACTAAATTAAGTGTTATATAAAAAATGCTTTTGAGTAGCCTATGAAAAAGGACTCACGTAAAAAAAAAAAAAAAAAAAAAAAAGACAACATGGAAATTTCAGCCTAGGATTCGAACACAGCTGCGCTGGGTGAAAACATAGCTCGCTAACCACTATTCTATGACCTCAACGATTCTTTAATTCTCAAAGAGAATACATGTATATAATATAACTTGAAAATCAAATAAAAAACAATATAGTTACTGTAGCAACCGATGTCTATGTTTAATATATATATATATATATATATATATATATAAATATATATATATATATATATATATATATATATATATATATATATATATATATATATAATAAGTACATCTAATACTTTGTCTGCTTCTTTCAACTTTCAAGCCATTGAGCTTCACATGTGAATTGTCTAATATCCCTGTTGAATTTATGCTGTGACGATTGCCTAACATTGACCAACATGAATCATTCTTGTATTTCTTTAAGCACACTGTTCCTACTAATTAGAGGAAATTTGACTATAAACATCAGTCTTGAAGATAAAAACCATACGCGTGAATTACTTTAACAATTCACACGTTTTATAATTGAAAATGAACTAGATAAAAACAGCATAATTCAAAAAGTATATCTAGAGTGAAATACAAGGCTTAAGATGAAGGAATTTGAGTTTAATAGTTGGCCAAAATGCCTTTTGGAATCAACAGATATTCATGTTTCAAGTTAAACCTCTTGTCGTTCTTCGATCGGTCTATATACGAGTCCGTTATCTATTGAAATTCTCTCTGTTAATTAGCGTTTGGATTTTAGTGATGATTTCAAAACTTTCTTTTGAGATGGAGCTTTAAAAATCAAAAAACCAAGAGGTTTTCACTTAATATACTAGTGAACCTGAACAACATTCTACTTGGTCCAGTATTCCAACAATTTAAACCAATTAGATTCATTCCTAATGAACTTCCATGAGAATCTTGGCATGCTTAGTCCATTGGCCCAAAATAACATCCGCTGGTGGTGAAAAAACCCAGAACTTTTCGGAACCGGAACTGATTTTAAACTCGGTGCACGAAGCTTCCACATGCGTGGGTACAAGGGGTATCAAACCACTTTTGGCCGAATGCACGAATCCTTACTTTGCAGTTCTCTGTTTTCAAAACTTGAACCAATGACCTCCATGTCAAATGACAGCAACCGTAAAGTTGCTTCATGGTTGATTTAGAGACTAATATCAAACATTGTTAGACTATTATACCTTGTGTATTTACATTTACTATTCTAGAAGGTTTATATTGTAATATCATGCTCTATATATAGAGCCTATTATGTTCCTAAATCATCAATCAATCACATAATCATTCTACACGGTTTGTCTTGGTATCAGAGCCAAGAAAACCAAAAACCTTCGAAACCCTAATTATGTCGTCAACCTTCTGCCGTGAAGAAAACTCCGGCCATACTCAACCTTCGAAACCCTAATTCTGTTGTCAACCTCTTGTTATGAAGAAAACTCCGGCCATACTCAAATCGTTCACCAAGAACCCTTACAAACCCTTCCTGCCCTTCATCTGATCACCGAAACAACATGGCAGCCATTGTTGATCTTACTTCAGCAGAGAAAACAACTCTCAATTCTCATAAATTTGCCTTCACCCTCTCTCCTACAAACTATGGATATTGGAAGGCTATGATCGAGCCATTCTTGATCTCTAATAATCTGTACGGTTGTGTGGATGGAACTATACCATGCCCTCCTAAAACCGTAACCTCTGGCACAACAACCAGTGACAACCCTAGCTATCCACATTGGATAGCAAATGATGCACATGTTCGCATGCTTATTACTTCCACGATCTCTGAGGCTGCTTTTCAGCATGTTCAAGGCGAAACCTCCAAAGAAGTCTGGCTTTCACTACAGCGTGCTTATGCTCCCAACACATCATCTCGTGAGTACACCCTTAAGACTCAACTCCTTCGAATCATGATGAAAGGCGATGAAACTCCAACAGCTTATCTTACACGAGCACAAGAGTATGCCACTGCTCTTGCAAACATTGGTGAACCAATGAAAGATAAGGACCTAGTGATGCTTGTCATCTTGGGTCTCAAAGAGGAGTACAATGGCTTGAAATCCAATCTGCTAGCTCGTCAAAGGCCCATCACATTCAATGAATTGCATGGTTTGCTCCATGATCATGATTACATGATTAACACCAACAGCTCAACCTCTGTCCATGCTACCCCCAACCCACAAGCCTTTGCTGCCACGGCTACTGTAACTTCATCACCAAACCTCAGTACCATTCAATCTCAACTAAGCAGCCTGCAGCTGTTAGCCGGTCAACTAGGGTACCAGCTTCAACCTGCTGCTCCTCAACCACAGGCCTTCTACTCCTCTCGTTCTTTTAACAACAACCGAGGCAATCATCATGGACACCTCGGAGGATCCTCTCATGGCAGTTTTTCCTCCAACAGATGCTGAGACAGTCGTGACAACAGCTCCAACAGTTCCAACAGAATGTTTTCCTGGGCATCCACTCACAACATGGTCCATGGATACTACAATCGGTGTGGTATTGGCCATCTCCCATCTCGATGCCCTAATTAACCTGGCTCCTCTTTCTCTCGACAGCACACACAGGCTAACTTCACCACCTTCTCGGATGCTGGATCAACATTAGAGTCCACTTGGTTTCCTGACACGGGGGCTAACAGCCATGCAACTCCTGATTTATCAAGCCTTGACAACTCTAAAGTTTATCATGGTAATGACTAAGTCCATGTTGGTAATGGTAATCCTCTTCCTATCTTTCATATTGGCTCATCCAAATTCCTTTCTGTGACAACCCTAAAAATCTTGTATAAATATTACGTCGAAATTTTATTATATTACGTTACAATCACGATTTATATTATGTCTGGTATATATATATATATTTATGGATGTACGTATGCATGTTGGCGTGCATGCCTATACATTACAAATTTACGTATGCATGTATGTTATATACCCAAAACTCACACGTACAGGTATATATATATATAAGTTTTACGTGTGCATGTTTACATACATATATGTACATGGAAAATTTTTAGAATGCTTGTATATGTACGGGTAGCATGTATATATATATATATATATATATATATATATATATATATATATATATATGTTTACCCATTTGTATGCATAGTCTATTTATATAAAAGCTCACTTATATATCTATGAGTATATAGGTATATATGTGTACATATTAAAACTAAAACTAACATCCCAAACCACCCCACCTTAAACCACTCTCGGTAACACCTTATACCACCATACCACCACCATACCACCCGATTACCACCCACGATCTATCCAACCCAAGCTATCACCCTCGGTTTCATGCGTTCACATCACCAACCCGCCACCGCACCACCTTATCCTACCACCTAGATATCCATGTGACTAAGCAACCTTGTTCCACTTTACTTCCTCCCCAAAACGGCCACCCATGCACTCGGTTTTTCTTGCTTTCACACCTCCCAAACCGCCACCTCCTCTGTTGTTTTGCAAAACCATCTCGCCACCTTGTAAGCCTAGCCTTAGGCACCAAGCAACACACACCTTGACTAATAGAATCTTGCATTCATACTTGAAAATGGTGTAAAGGAATAATCATCATGACTCAAGGTGAGTCATGTTTACATGCATTGCCACCTCTCCTCGGTTCCTCCCTAAAACCGCCACCAAGGCACCTAGTGAAACAACTCATCCAACCTAGTATTAGAAGCCATGATGACACCCTTAGGTGTCCCTCGATTTCAGCTTTATATGCCCCCTCCCATCCGCAACACACAAACACAAACCAAAACCTATTGTCTCTCTCTCTCGCGGATCTTTATACACACACCACCACCATCACTCGACCACTACAACCTCTTGCACCACCACACCCAAAACACCACCTTATCTCTCCCTCTCACCCTCGGTTTCCTTTACCAACTCCACCACCGTCGCCAACTAACAACAACAATAACCGACAACCAACAACAACAATCGATAACAAACAAACACAACCACGCACCACCATCACCTACAATCATCATCCACCACCTCCACGGCCTTTTTCTCGGGTTCAAGCAACAGGAACATCATCAAAATCAACATCCCAAAGGTTGTAAAACATTTTTAAACTAACTTATATATGTGTTACAAAACACATATATATTGCTAGTTTTGGTATTTAAACACCAAAACCAATCTTGAAAGTATTTTTAGTCATTAATCACTAGTAATGGGTCACAAAAACTCAGAAAACTTGTGATAAAATGTATATTTACAAAGATTAAAACTTGTATTTATTTAAGAAAATCTAATAAATATTAAACAAATGCGATTGTGGGAATAAACATTGAAAAATCCTTATTTATATAGTGAAATATGGTTCTGTAAACTTTGACAAAATTTTGATAAGTAAATAATTTATATAAATTATTTTAAATAATGAAAAATAGAAGAAAATATCAAAAATAGAAATAAATTCGGAAAAATTCTAATACATTCACAGGATGATCCTTTTGAAGTATAAAAGTATCTAGAATTATTTCAGAATTTATTTCCTTGTTATAATTAAGATATGAATTTTTATGTTCTCTGCAGTGAACAAATCAGAATAAATACTTAACGTAAATAATAAATTCTGAAAAAATTATACATGTAATATTAAATCTGAAGCTACAAAATATATAATTTTCATAATTTTTGTAGGAACATAAATATTTTTACTAAATATTAATATTATTGTAAAAATTCCAGAAACTGTTATGCTTTGAGTTACACCTTGACTTATTTATGTGATGTTCTATTTTATATAATAGATTATCTGTAGAATTTTAAGAATTTAGTGATTACATAATATATTTTTGATGAATTTTGGGAATATTGTAGGATTTATATAAATTAATCTGTGACGAATTTGATGTTGTGAAAATTATGGGAAGCTACAAACTGTCCAAATTATATTCTATAAATATTTTGGTGATTTTTGGATATCAGTAGCTATTTTCGATAATTTTTGAGAATTTTGAAATAATTACAACTATTATGTGTAGTTAAATAAATTGAGAATTTTTAGAAGCCCGAAGGTGTTTCTAGAAAAATTAACTATTAACCTTTTACCGTCAATGAAAACCAGAAAAATATTTAAAGTATTATCTGACATTTGATATTATTTCTAGGTTATCTCAAGAACTGAGAAAGGTGAGTTCATAGCCCCATTTTCAACCGTTTGGTAATCAATAAAGTTTTAAAGGAAAAAGTATACTGTTTGAGTGGATGTATTATTTTTGAAAATATTTTTGTTGCTTGCTGTCATTTGCGATACAACCATTAGTTCGAATGAGGAACCGTCCGATAATATTAGTAGCGCTACTTAGGAGAATATTTGCACCAACCGGATGAGGGTTGCTGCTATTTTCCTGCACCTAACCGAATGGGGGTTACGATGTAATATTATCTGATTTTGTGAATTATTTCGTGACAGTATGATTATGTTGTGAACAGGTTTGGTTGTAATTAATACAACAATAAAATATTTGTCTGGTTATAAACCTATGTTCTCACCAACATTTTTGTTGACTGGTTTAAGTGTAGTAATTCGTTTGACTTTAGCTTCGAAGTTCACAACGATGGGGCGAAATAGTTGGGAGAGTTTGCGTCACCTCACCGTTAACATAGTTGACGGTGGCGTTTATGTTGACGCACACTTTCATAGATTTTAGAAGACATGCTGTAGTATGACCGTGAATCAATTACATCTAATTTTGTAACCTATGTAAAAGATGTAATTCCACTATTATAAATAAAGCATGTCGTATGTTATGTTTTATGTATATATGATTATTGTGTTTATTTCACTTTAAGCAATGTACTCTGATAAAAGCTAGTCCCACCCCAACCAGCATTCGTTCACGCTTCCGCTGGGATGTGACAGGTTGGTATCAGAGCCATTGGTTATAGGGAATTAGATATTTTGAAAAATATCTAGACTATAACCATAAGCTTAAAATATATTTAGAATTTTTATAACTTTATGATTTTATGTGAAATATGTGAATTATGTGAAATTCTGTGATTTTATGATTAAGATTCTAACAAAATTTTGATAAGTTATTTGACTAACCATTTTATGAAATATTGTTAAAGAAATCCGTGCAGTTATGAATTCAGATAATTATCACTATGAGACCGACCCTTCCGAGTGTCCATATCATACCAGTCCTAAGAAAATAACACCCGAACCAGAACCTCAACTGGCTATGGATGTTTCCCCAACAGAAATGGAGAATAAGACAAAATTTTATGTTAGATGTGCACCAGTACAATTGGGAGGATACACAGTTCAGACTCCTAGGAAAAAGATACGACATGGGAACAGGTTTAGAGCTAAGCCAGCTGAGGATATAGAGATACAACCTTCTGATTCTCCTAAAGATGAAAGTAAGGTTACTAAGAGACAAGAATTGAATTAGGTGAAGACAGCCTGACAAACTCTTAGGAAACTTAAGAAAATACAGCTGGGAATCTGGAAATCCAGAAGGACATCAAAAAGCTCAAGACAATCAAGAAAAGTATCTTCACCAGGATATGGAAATGGCTCAGTAGAAACTAAAAGTTTATAGTTTAACTATTTAGAATAAAAAGAAATAAGAGCTTAACTGATATATGTACTTTTGTGATAACATGTTTATTTGATTTGTGTTAAATGGTTTTCGTGTTAGCATATTTTTTGTGATAACTAATGTTGAAATTCACTATAGTGAATCATGCCGCCAAAAAGAAACACTCAGCCTGTCAGGAGAACAGCTCGAGTGGGACGACCCAGAACCAGACTTGGGGAAGAAACACCCGTGAACCCTGATACAAATGAGAATGACAGGATTTCATAGATAGTAGCTCAGCAAATAAAAGCTACCCTGCCTACCTTAATAACCCAACTCCAGCAAAACCTAAATATTGGAACTACCTCACACCTACCAACAAGGCCTGAAATTATTATCCCAGAGGAACAACAGGAAGAAGAAATTCTGAATGGAGTTTCAAAGGGATGTTCCTACAAAACTTTCATGTCTTGCAGACACCGGGAATTTGATGGAAAGGGTGGAGCTGTACAAGCTTTAAGATGGCTAGACGAAATGGAAGGAGTTCTGGAAATCAGTAGCTGTGCTGAAAACTTCAAAACACTATTTGCCTCACATTCACTAAAAGGAGAGGCACAATCCTGGTGGAAGATGGAGGTACACACTAGGGGTAGAAATGTTATGAATAGAATGAGTTGGGAAGAATTTAGAAATCTAGTGATAGAGAAATATTGCCCATATAATGAAATAGAAAAACTAGAGGCTGAATTCTTAGCACTAGAAATGAAAGGAGCCGTACACCGGGAATATACTGATAGGTATAATGAACTATCCAGGTTAGTACAACATCTGATAACCCTGGAATCAAAAAGGATAGGAAGGTATATTTGGGGATTAGTACCACAAATAAGAGGACTAGTGAAATCTGCAAGAACCAAAATCTTCCAGGAAGCAGTAATCCTGTCAGGAAGTCTGACAGATGAAATGATCAGGAATGGATCATTAAGTCACCCACGGATAGGAGAGAAAAGGAAATGGACTGAAAACCACTCTGGAAAAAGATTTGGAGAAAGCTCCCAGAAAAGAGTAACCCGACCTCCACCAAAAAACTTTTTGGGAACAGCTCAGGGGAAGAAAGTGGATAAACCACCACAGTGTAATATCTGCAAAAGGTGTCATACAGGAAACTGTATGACAGTGGTGTGCTATAACTGCAAAAGGAAGGGACACATTTCTCGAGACTGCAAAAACCCTACCAATCCTAAAACCGTCTGTTTTCAGTATGGAAGTGAGAATCATTTTCGTAATGAATGTCCACAATGAAAGGGCAAGGCTCCAGCTAACCAGAACAACCCCCGTGGAAGGGCTTTTGTGATACAAGCTGACGAAGCTCGTCATGAACCAGAAGTAGTCACGGGTACGTTCTTTATCAATAACCAGTACGCTAAAGTATTATTTGATACAGGAGCAACTCGTAGTTTTGTTTCACATACTTTTAGACCATCACTTAGTCTAACATCTGAGAAATTACGTGACATCTATGTGATAGAATTAGCTGACGGTAAAATAATTGAAGCTGATGAAATCATTCCTAATTGCATCTTGAATTTAGATGAATATTGTTTTGATATAAATCTGATACCTATTAAGTTAGGAGGATTTGATATCGTAGTAGGAATGGATTGGATGAGTAAAAATCAGGTTCAAATCATTTGTGATAAGAAAATGATTAAGATTCCTTTGATCAAGGAAGACAAAACCCTCTGCATATATGGTGATAGGCCAAATAATTTTGTGAAATTGATTTCTTGTGAAAAAGCACAAAAATGCCTCAACAAGAATTGTTTAGCTTTCTTGGCTCATATAGTTGATACAAAATTTGATAAGGAAAATTTGGAAAGTGTTCCTGTTATAAATGAATATGCTGATGTTTTTCCTGATAAACTACCTGGACTACCACCTCCTCGTCAGGTAGAATTTAAAATAGAATTGATACCAGGAACAGCCCCTATTGCCAAAGCACCCTATAGTTTAGCACCAACTGAGATGAAAGAACTCATGACTCAGTTACAGGAATTATTAGATAAAGGATTCATACGTCCTAGTGTATCACCTTGGGGAGCACCAGTTCTGTTTGTTAAAAAGAAAGAAGGAACCTTTAGAATGTGTATTGACTATAGGGAACTCAATAAGGTTACCATAAAGAATAGGTATCCACTCCCTAGAATTGATGATTTGTTTGACCAACTATAGGGATCTAGTTATTTCTCAAAAATAGATCTAAGATCTGGATATCATCAATTAAGAGTACAGGAAGACGATATTTCTAAGACTGCATTCAGAACTAGGTACGGACATTATGAATTCCTTGTAATGCCATTTGGGTTAACCAATGCTCCAGCAGTATTTATGGACTCAATGAATAGAATATGTAAACCTTACCTAGATAAATTTGTTATAGTCTTCATTGATGACATTCTAATTTATTCTAAGAATAAGGAAGACCACGAACAACACCTAAGGTTAACTCTGGAATTGTTACAAAAAGAAAAGTTATATGCTAAATTCTTAAAATGCGAATTTTGGAAAAGGGAAGTACAATTTCTAGGACATATAGTTAACCAAGATGGGATTTAGGTTGATCCAGCAAAGATTGAGGCAGTTAAGAAATGGGAAATTCCAAAAACCCCAACTGAAATACGACAATTCTTAGGTTTAGCAGGATACTACAGAAGATTTATAGAAAACTTCTCAAGGATAGCCTAACCATTGACAGAATTGACCCAAAAAGATAGAAAGTATGTGTGGGGAGAAAAACAAAATGAAGCCTTTGAACTTCTCAAGAGTAAGTTAGTAGTGCACCCATATTAGCTTTACCAGAAGGAACAGACAATTTCATAGTCTATTGTGATGCATCTCGTCAAGGCTTTGGATGTGTTTTAATGCAGAAAGATAAGGTGATTGCATATGCATCTAGACAACTTAGAGGTAGTGAAAAGAATTACACCACCCATGATCTAGAATTAGGAGCTGTAATATTTGCACTGAAAATTTGGAGACATTACTTATATGGGACTAAGTGTATAATATATACTGATCACAAAAGTTTACAACACATCTTTGATCAGAAGATGTTAAACATGAGGCAAAGAAGATGGGTAGAATTACTAAGTGATTATGACTGTGAAATTAAGTATCACCCAGAATGTAGTAGCTGATGCTTTAAGTAGGAAAGAAAGAACAAAACCTCTATGGGTACGAGCTATGAAAATGGAACTACGTTCAGATCTGTTAAGGCAGATCCGGGAAGCTCAACAAAAAGACCTGCTGAAACTAAAAGGACAAATGAAAAACTTAAAAGAAGCAGCAGATGGAATTCTGAAATTCAAAGGAAGAATCTGGATACCCAACAACAACATGATTAGAACAACTGTTTTACAAGAAGCTCATAAGTCAAGATACTTTGTGCATCCAGGAAACAATAAAATGTATAAGGACTTAAAAAGCCAATACTGGTGGCCAGATATGAAAAGATCAGTTGGAGAATTTGTGGAATAGTGTGTGTCTGCTCAAGAATAAAAGCTAAATACCAAAAACCTTCAGGATACTTGTAGCAACCAGAAATTCCAGAATGGAAATGGGATCAAATTACAATGGACTTCATAACTAAGTTACCCAGGACTAGAAATGGATATGACAAAATTTGGGTTATAGTGAATAGACTAACTAAGTCAGCTCATTTCTTACCTATACTAGAAGATTATAAGATTGAGAGATTAGCAAGAATTTACATAAAAGAAATTGTGTCCAGACATGGAATACCTGTATCCATTATATCAGATAGAGATAGTAGATTTACTTCTAGGTTCTGGCAAACCTTACAAAAAGCTTTAGGAACCCAAGTAAACTTAATTACAGCATATCATCCACAGACTGATGGACAAAGTGAAAGAACGAAACAAACTCTAGAAGATATGTTGAGAGCTTGTGTTATAGATTTTGCTGGAAATTGGGATAATCATCTGCCATTAATAGAATTTTCATATAATAACCGCTATCATACTAGTATTGGGTTAGCTCTATTTGAAGCTTTATATGGAAGAAAATGTAGGTCACCTCTGTGTTGGAATGAAATAGGTGATAGACAACTCACAGGTCCTGAACTAATCCAAGAAACCACAGATAAGATCACTGAGATTAAAAACAGGTTGAAAGCAGCCCGAGATCGACAGAAAAGTTATGCAGACAAACGAAGAAAGTCATTGGAATTTCAAATAAGAGACAGAGTTTATTTAAGGATATCTCCCTCTAAAGGAATTTTTCGGTTGGAAAACCCAGTAAGCTAAACCCTAGGTATATTGGTCCATTTAAAATTCTTGACAGAATTGGTCCTGTGGCATATAGGTTAGAATTACCTCAAGAATTGAGTGAAGTACATAACACCTTTCATGTGTCCAACCTTAAGAAATGTTTAACCAATAAAACCTTAAAGGCACCAATTCAAGAAGTCAAAATAGATAGGAAACTTCATTTTGTAGAAGAGCCAATAGCTATTGTAGACAAGAAAATAAAGAAACTAAGAAGAAGTAAAATTCCCATAGTGAAAATTAAGTGGAATGCAAAAAGAGAACCAGAATACACCTGGAAAAGAGAAGATGAGATCAAAAGAAGTACCCCCACCTATTCAGAGGTAATAATTAATTGAGTTTTCTAATGAATTTCGGGACGAAATTCTTTTAACAGGGGGAGAATTGACAACCCTAAAAATCTTGTATAAATATTACGTCGAAATTTTATTATATTACGTTACAATCACGATTTATATTATGTCTGGTATATATATATTTATGGATGTACGTATGCATGTTGGCGTGCATGCCTATACATTACAAATTTACGTATGCATGTATGTTATATTCCTAAAACTCACACGTACAGGTATATATATCTAAGTTTTTACGTGTGCATGTTTACATACATATATGTACATGGAAAATTTTTAGAATGCTTGTATATGTACGGGTAGCATGTATATATATATATGTTTACTCATTTGTATGCATAGTCTATTTATATAAAAGCTCACTTATATATCTATGAGTATATAGGTATATATGTGTACATATTAAAACTAAAACTAACATCCCAAACCACCCCACCTTAAACCACTCTCGGTAACACCTTATACCACCATACCACCACCATACCACCCGATTACCACCCACGATCTATCCAACCCAAGCCATCACCCTCGGTTTCATGCGTTCACATCACCAACCCGCCACCACACCACCTTATCCTACCACCTAGATACATGTGACTAAGCAACCTTGTTCCACTTTTAGTCCTCCCCAAAACCACCACCCATGCACTCGGTTTTTCTTGCTTTCACACCTCCCAAACCGCCACCTCCACGGTTGTTTCGCAAAACCATCTCGCCACCTTGTAAGCCTAGCCTTAGGCACCAAGCAACACACACCTTGACTAATAGAATCTTGCATTCATACTTGAAAATGGTGCAAAGGAATAATCATCATGACTCAAGGTGGGTCATGTTCACATGCTTTGCCACCTCTCCTCGGTTCCTCCCTAAAACCGCCACCAAGGCACCTAGTGAAACAACTCATCCAACCTAGTATTAGAAGCCATGATGACACCCTTAGGTGTCCCTCGATTTCAGCTTTATATACCCCCTCCCATCCGTAACACACAAACACAAACCAAAACCTATTGTCTCTCTCTCTCTCGCGCGGATCTTTATACACACACCACCTCCATCACTCGACCACTACAACCTCTTGCACCACCACACCCAAAACACCACCTTATCTCTCCCTCTCACCCTCGGTTTCCTTTACCAACTCCACCACCATCGCCGACTAACAACAACAATAACCGACAACCAACAACAACAACCGATAACAAACAAACACAACCACGCACCACCATCACCTACCATCATCATCCACCACCTCCACGGCCTTCTTCTCGGGTTCAAGCAGCAGGAACATCATCAAAATCAACATCCCAAAGGTTGTAAAACATTTTTAAACTTAGATGTTATATATGTGTTACAAAACACATATATATTGCTAGTTTTGGTACTTAAACACCAAAACCAATCTTGAAAGTATTTTTTAGTCATTAATCACTTTGTAAAATGTATATTTACAAAGATTAAAACTTGTATTTATTTAAGAAAATCTAATAAATATTAAACAAATGTCATTGTGGGAATAAACATTGAAAACTCCTTATTTATATAGTGAAATATGGTTCTGGAAACTTTGACAAAATTTTGATAAGTAAATAATTTATATAAATTATTTTAAATAATGAAAAATAGAAGAAAATATCAAAAATAGAAATAAATTCAGGAAAATTTTGATACATTAACAGGATGATCCTTTTGAAGTGTAAAATTCTCTGAAATTTCAGAATTTATTTCCTTATTATAATTAAGATATGAATTTTTATGTACTCTGCAGTGAATAAATCAGAACAAATACTTAACGTATATAATAAATTCTGAGAAAATTATAGATGTAATATTAAATCTGAAACTACAGAATATATAATTTTCATAATTTTTGGAGCAACATAAGAATTTTTACTAAATACTAAGACTATTATAAAAATTCCAGAAACTGTTAAGCTTTGAGTTAGACCTTGATATATTTATGTGATGTTATATTTTATATAGCAGATTATCTGTAAAATTTTAAGAATTTATTGATTACAGAAGCAATTTTTGATGAATTTTGGGAATATTGTGGGATTTATATAAATTAATCTGTTGGGAATTTGATGTTGTAAAAATTATGAGAAGCTACAAACTGTCCAAATTATATTCTATAAAAATTTTGGTGATTTTTGGATATCAGTAGCTATTTTCGATAATTTTTGAGAATTTTGAAATAATTACAACTATTATGTGTAGTTAAATAAATTGAGAATTTTTAGAAGCCTGAAGGTGTTTCTATAAAATTAACTATTAACCTTTTACCGTCAATGAAAACCAGAAAAATATTTAAATTATTATCTGACATTTGATATTATTTCTAGGTTATCTCAAGAACTGAGAAAGGTGAGTTCATAGCCCCATTTTCAACCGTTTGGTAATCAATAAAGTTTTGAGGAAAAAGTATACTGTTTGAGTGGATGTATTATTTTTGAAAATATTTTTGTTGCTTGCTGTCATTTGCGATACAACCATTAGTTCGAATGAGGAACCGTCCGATAATATTAGTAGCGCTACTTAGGAGAATATTTGCACCAACCGGATGAGGGTTGCTGCTATTTTCCTGCACCTAACCGAATGGGGGTTACGATGTAATATTATCTGATTTTGTGAATTATTTCGTGACAGTATGATTATGTTGTGAACAGGTTTGGTTGTAATTAATACAACAATAAATATTTGTCTGCTTATAAACCTATGTTCTCACCAACATTTTTGTTGACTGGTTTAAGTGTACTTTTTCAGGAAATAATGAGTAATTCGTTTGACTTTAGCTTCGAAGTTCACAACGAATGGGGCGAAATAGTTGGGAGAGTTTGCGTCACGCTCACTGTTAACATAGTTGACGGTAGCATTTTTGTCGACGCACACTTTCATAGATTTTAGAAGACATGCTGTAGTATGACCGTGAATCAATTACATCTAATTTTGTAAACTATGTAAAAGATGTAATTCCACTGTTATAAATAAAGCATGTCGTTTGTTATGTTTTATATATATATGATTATTGTGTTTATTTCACTTTAAGCAATGTACTCTGATAAAAGCTAGTCACACCCCAACCAGCATTCGTTCACGCTTCCGCCGGGATGTGACACTTTCACCCATTAAATCCTTTAATCTTTCCAACATCCTTCACGTTCCAAGCATTAAAAAGAATCTCTTATCTGTTCAACAATTCTACCTTGAAAATAATGTTTTCTTTGAGTTTCACTCTTCTTTTTTTGTTGTGAAGGACGAGTCTACACACACACCAGAGCATCCTCCACAATTTGGCATCAACGCCTCGGTCATCCACACCAACGTGTCTTTCATAATATTGTCTCTAGTTTTTCATTACCTGTTTCTACAAAAATAAGTTCATCTTTATGTACTTCATGCCAACTAGGCAAATCTTCTAAACTTTCATTGTCATCCTCCACAATAACATTTCAGATTTGATATATTATGATGTTTGGGGGCCCTCGCCACTTTATCTATTGATGGATATAGGTTTTTTATGTTATGTGTAGATCACCATTCTCGTTTTATGTGGTTCTTTCCCTTAGCATGTAAATCAGATGTTTACTCCACTTTTCAAAATTTTGTATACTAAACTAAAAAGCGTCCAAACCGATTGGGGGAGGGAATTTCGCAACTTATCATCTTTCTTCACCTCTCATGGCATTATCCATCGACGTTCTTGTCCCTATACTAGTGCTCAAAATGGTTTTGTCAAACTTCATCACCGTCATGTCGTTGAAACTGGTCTCGCTCTTCTTGCCCAATCCAACCTCCCACAACATTTCTGGCACTTTGCTTTTGAAACTGCAGTATACCTAATTAACCGACTCCCCTCTCGTGTCTCCTCCAATAAATCTCCCTTCCACACCATCTTCAACCGAAAACCTGATTACACGTTTCTTTGGGTTTTCGGTTGTCAGTGTTTTCCCTACCTCCGTCCCTATAATCGTCACAAAATGGATTTTCGTTTAACACCATGTGTCTTCCTCGGTTACAACCCATCCCACCATGGATACCGATGTTATGATATTACCACCGAACGCATTTACATTGCCCGGCATGTTCGTTTCAACAAACATATTTTTCCATTCCAAACTCCACCTTCTCCAACACCACCCACCTCCAACCCATCCCCATATGTGTCCATTTTTCCAGATCCACCACCCACTTTTCAAACAGAAACCCCCACCCGAACTTCCACAACCACAATCCCACCACCTACCTCAATCGCCAACAACGCTACTCCCTCCACTACCAACCCTACTCCCTCCACTACCGCATCATCCCTAACATCACCCTCTCCACCAACACCTTCCTCACTACCCCCACCCCCCCCCCCTCGTGCACGACCCTCCAGATCTACGCCCAAATCCTAAACGAACCAACCCTTACAACCCATCAGCCTACACTGCCACCACCTCTCCCACACCTCCGATTGTTCCTACCTCATTTACTGTTACCAAAAAATATTCGGAGTGGCGTCATGCCATGACCCAAGAGTTTCTTCCGCTCACTAAAAACGGAACATGGTCATTAGTCCCTTATGATCATAGTACTAACCTTGTCGATTGTAAATGGGTTTACAGGCTAAAGTCTGATGCAAATGGCAAACTCACCCGCTACAAAGCACGACTCGTAGCAAAGGGATTTCATCAACAGCGTGGCATTGATTATAATGAGACCTTCAGCCCAATCATCAAACCAACCACCATTCGAGTTGTGCTGTCATTGGCTGTTACTAACAAATGGTCTTTAACCAATAAAACCTTAAAGGCACCAATTCAAGAAGTCAAAATAGATAGGAAACTTCATTTTGTAGAAGAGCCAATAGCCATTGTAGACAAGAAAATAAAGAAACTAAGAAGAAGTAAAATTCCCATAGTGAAAATTAAGTGGAATGCAAAAAGAGGACCAGAATACACCTGGAAAAGAGAAGATGAGATCAAAAAGAAGTACCCCCACCTATTCAGAGGTAATAATTAATTGAGTTTTCTAATGAATTTCGGGACGAAATTCTTTTAACAGGGGGAGAATTGACAACCCTAAAAATCTTGTATAAATATTACGTCGAAATTTTATTATATTACGTTACAATCACGATTTATATTATGTCTGGTATATATATATATTTATGGATGTACGTATGCATGTTGGCGTGCATGCCTATACATTACAAATTTACGTATGCATGTATGTTATATTCCTAAAACTCACACGTACAGGTATATATATCTAAGTTTTTACGTGTGCATGTTTACATACATATATGTACATGGAAAATTTTTAGAATGCTTGTATATGTACGGGTAGCATGTATATATATATATGTTTACTCATTTGTATGCATAGTCTATTTATATAAAAGCTCACTTATATATCTATGAGTATATAGGTATATATGTGTACATATTAAAACTAAAACTAACATCCCAAACCACCCCACCTTAAACCACTCTCGGTAACACCTTATACCACCATACCACCACCATACCACCCGATTACCACCCACGATCTATCCAACCCAAGCCATCACCCTCGGTTTCATGCGTTCACATCACCAACCCGCCACCACACCACCTTATCCTACCACCTAGATATCCATGTGACTAAGCAACCTTGTTCCACTTTTAGTCCTCCCCAAAACCGCCACCCATGCACTCGGTTTTTCTTGCTTTCACACCTCCCAAACCGCCACCTCCACGGTTGTTTCGCAAAACCATCTCGCCACCTTGTAAGCCTAGCCTTAGGCACCAAGCAACACACACCTTGACTAATAGAATCTTGCATTCATACTTGAAAATGGTGCAAAGGAATAATCATCATGACTCAAGGTGGGTCATGTTCACATGCTTTGCCACCTCTCCTTGGTTCCTCCCTAAAACCGCCACCAAGGCACCTAGTGAAACAACTCATCCAACCTAGTATTAGAAGCCATGATGACACCCTTAGGTGTCCCTCGATTTCAGCTTTATATACCCCCTCCCATCCGCAACACACAAACACAAACCAAAACCTATTGTCTCTCTCTCTCGCGGATCTTTATACACACACCACCACCATCATTCGACCACTATAACCTCTTGCACCACCACACCCAAAACACCACCTTATCTCTCCCTCTCACCCTCGGTTTCCTTTACCAACACCACCACCATCGCCGACTAACAACAACAATAACCGACAACCAACAACAACAACCGATAACAAACAAACACAACCACGCACCACCATCACCTACCATCATCATCCACCACCTCCACGGCCTTCTTCTTGGGTTCAAGCAGCAGGAACATCATCAAAATCAACATCCCAAAGGTTGTAAAACACTTTTAAACTTAGATGTATATATGTGTTACAAAACACATATATATTGCTAGTTTTGGTATTTAAACACCAAAACCAATCTTGAAAGTATTTTTAGTCATTAATCACTAGTAATGGGTTACAAAAACTCAGAAAACTTGTGATAAAATGTATATTTACAAAGATTAAAACTTGTATTTATTTAATAAAATCTAATAAATATTAAACAAATGTCATTGCGGGAATAAACATTGAAAACTCCTTATTTATATAGTGAAATATGGTTCTGGAAACTTTGACAAAATTTTGATAAGTAAATAATTTATATAAATTATTTTAAATAATGAAAATAGAAGAAAATATCAAAAATAGAAATAAATTCGGGCAAATTTTGATACATTAACAGGATGATCCTTTTGAAGTATAAAATTCTCTGAAATTTCAGAATTTATTTCCTTATTATAATTAAGATATGAATTTTTATGTACTCTGCAGTGAATAAATCAGAACAAATACTTAACGTATATAATAAATTCTAAGAAAATTATAGATGTAATATTAAATCTGAAACTACAGAATATATAATTTTCATAACTTTTGGAGCAACATATGTATTTTTACTAAATACTAAGACTATTGTAAAAATTCCAGAAACTGTTAAGCTTTGAGTTAGACCTTGATATATTTATGTGATGTTCTATTTTATATAGTAGATTATATGTAAAATTTTAAGAATTTATTGATTACAGAAGCTATTTTTGTTGAATTTTGGGAATATTGTGGGATTTATATAAATTAATCTGTTGGGAATTTGATGTTGTAAAAATTATGAGAAGCTACAAACTATCCAAATTATATTCTATACAAAATTTTGGTGATTTTTGGATATCAGTAGCTATTTTCGATAATTTTTGAGAATTTTGAAATAATTACAACTATTATGTGTAGTTAAATAAATTGAGGATTTTTAGAAGCCCGAAGGTGTTTCTATAAAAATTAACTATTAACCTTTTACCGTCAATGAAAACCAGAAAAATATTTAAAGTATTATCTGACATTTGATATTATTTCTAGGTTATCTCAAGAACTGAGAAAGGTGAGTTCATAGCCCCATTTTCAACCGTTTGGTAATCAATAAAGTTTTGGGGGAAAAAGTATACTGTTTGAGTTGATGTATTATTTTTGAAAATATTTTTGTTGCTTCCTGTCATTTGCGATACAACCATTAGTTCGAATGAGGAATCGTCCAATAATATTAGTAGCGCTACTTAGGAGAATATTTGCACCAACCGGATGAGGGTTGGTGCTATTTTCCTGCACCTAACCGAATGGGGGTTACGATGTAATATTATCTGATTTTGTGAATTATTTCGTGACAGTATGATTATGTTGTGAACAGGTTTGGTTGTAATTAATACATCAACAAAATATTTGTCTGGTTATAAACCTATGTTCTCACCAACATTTTTGTTGACTGGTTTAAGTGTACTTTTTCAGGAATAATGAGTAATTCGTTTGACTTTAGCTTCGAAGTTCACAACGGATGGGGCGAAATAGTTGGGAGAGTTTGCGTCACGCTCACCGTTAACATAGTTGACGGTAGCGTTTATGTCGACGCACACTTTCATAGATTTTAGAAGACATGCTGTAGTATGACTGTGAATCAATTACATCTAATTTTGTAACCTATGTAAAAGATGTAATTCCACTATTATAAATAAGCATGTCGTTTGTTATGTTTTATATATATATGATTATTGTGTTTATTTCACTTTAAGCAATGTACTCTGATAAAAGCTAGTCACACCCCCAACCAGCATTCATTCACGCTTCCGCCGGAATGTGACACTTTCACCCATTAAAGCCTTTAATTGTCGACGCACACTTTCATAGATTTTAGAAGACATGCTGTAGTATGACTGTGAATCAATTACATCTAATTTTGTAACCTATGTAAAAGATGTAATTCCACTATTATAAATAAAGCATGTCGTTTGTTATGTTTATATATATATGATTATTGTGTTTATTTCACTTCAAGCAATGTACTCTGATAAAAGCTAGTCACACCCCCAACCAGCATTCATTCACGCTTCCGCCGGAATGTGACACTTTCACCCATTAAAGCCTTTAATCTTTCCAACATCCTTCACGTTCCAAGCATTAAAAAGAATCTCTTATCTGTTCAACAATTCTACCTTGAAAATAATGTTTTCTTTGAGTTTCACTCTTCTTTTTTTTGTTGTGAAGGACGAGTCTACACACACACTAGAGCATCCTCCACAATTTGGCATCAACGCCTCGGTCATCCACACCAACGTGTCTTTCATAATATTGTCTCTAGTTTTTCATTAACTGTTTCTACAAAATAAGTTCATCTTTATGTACTTCATGCCAACTAGGTAAATCTTCTAAACTTTCATTGTCATCTTTGACTTTTCGAAGCAATAACATTTCAGATTTGATATATTATGATGTTTGGGGGCCCTCGCCCACTTTATCTATTGATGGATATAGGTTTTTTATGTTATGTGTAGATCACCATTCTCGTTTTATGTGGTTCTTTCCCTTAGCATGTAAATCAGATGTTTACTCCACTTTTCAAAATTTTGTATACTAAACTAAAAAGCGTCCAAACCGATTGGGGAAGGGAATTTCGCAACTTATCATCTTTCTTCACCTCTCATGGCATTATCCATCGACGTTCTTGTCCCTATACTAGTGCTCAAAATGGTTTTGTCAAACTTCATCACCGTCATGTCGTTGAAACTGGTCTCGCTCTTCTTGCCCAATCCAACCTCCCACAACGTTTCTGGCACTTTGCTTTTGAAACTGCAGTATACCTAATTAACCGACTCCCCTCTCGTGTCTCCTCCAATAAATCTCCCTTCCACACCATCTTCAACCGAAAACCTGATTACACGTTTCTTTGGGTTTTCGGTTGTCAGTGTTTTCCCTACCTCCGTCCCTATAATCGTCACAAAATGGATTTTCGTTTAACACCATGTGTCTTCCTCGGCTACAACCCATCCCACCATGGATACCGATGTTATGATATTACCACCGAACGCATTTACATTGCCCGGCATGTTCGTTTCAACGAACATATTTTTCCATTCCAAACTCCACCTTCTCCAACACCACCCACCTCCAACCCATCCCCATATGTGTCCATTTTTCCAGATCCACCACCCACTTTTCAAACAGAAACCCCCACCCGAACTTCCACAACCACAATCCCACCACCTACCTCAACCGCCAACAACGCTACTCCCTCCACTACCAACCCTACTCCCTCCACTACCACATCATCCCTAACATCACCCTCTCCACCAACACCTTCCTCATTACCTCCACCACCCCCCTCGTGCACAACCCTCCAGATCTACGCCCAAATCCTAAACGAACCAACCCTTACAACCCATCAGCCTACACTGCCACCACCTCTCCCACACCTCCGATTGTTCCTACCTCATTTACTGTTACCAAAAAATATTCGGAGTGGCGTCATGCCATGACCCAAGAGTTTCTTCCGCTCACTAAAAACTGAACATGGTCATTAGTCCCTTATGATCATAGTACTAACCTTGTCGATTGTAAATGGGTTTACAGGCTAAAGTCTGATGCAAATGGCAAACTCACCCGCTACAAAGTGCGACTCGTAGCAAAGGGATTTCATCAACAGCATGGCATTGATTATAATGAGACCTTCAGCCCAATCATCAAACCAACCACCATTCGAGTTGTGCTGTCTTTGGCTGTTACTAACAAATGGTCTTTACGTCAACGTGATGTGGAAAATCCTTTCTTACATGGGAATATTTCAGAAACTATATACATGAAACAGCCTCCCGGCTTTGTTGACCCCAGTAAACTGAATCATGTATGCTTACTAATCGCTCATTGTACGGACTCAAACAAGCACCGAGAGCCTGGTTTCATTGCCTCTTAACTTCTCTTCACCAACTTGGTTTTTACAGCTCTAAAACAGACCCGTCTTTATTCATTCTCAAGAAAGGCTGTACCTTAGTCTATGTTCTTGTTTATGTGGACGACATAATCATCACCGGAAACAATAATTCTGCAATTGATAACATCTTTAAAGAGCTTAAGTCCTCATTCACGGTAAAAGATCTTGGCCAACTTCATTACTTCTTGGGGGTTGAAGTGCTTCATCACGCAGGGAATGTCTTACTATCTCAACGGAAATATATTTTAGACATTCTTCAGCGCTCTAGCCTCTCCGATTGCAAACCCGTGTGCTCCCCGATGAGCACCTCTCAATCCATAGCTAAGATGAGAAATAAACCATTATCAAATAATGAGGGATACCAGTAATACAAATTCTAGACCTGAAGCTAGAATCTCGAGTGATGAACTTAAGGCGGCTATAGGTGATGAGGTCGCCCGAGTGTTGCGTACTACCTTACCTGAAATGTTGAGCGACCTTAGGAAAGGTGGTGAATCGTCGTCCCAACCAACTCCTCCACCTGTTGTTGTTGAGCCGGTAGTGGAGAAACCAGTGTCATATAAGCATTTTAAGGAATGTGACCCCCCTAAATTTGAAGGCCAGAAGGATGTAGTATTAACTTACAAATGGTTACGAGAGATGGAAGCAGCGTTTAAACTTAGTAGATGCACGGAAGATCAAAAGGTGGGTTTTGCAGTGCATTCGTTTCAAGCAGAAGCTTTATACTGGTGGGATACAGTGGAACAGGCCATGGGTGAGGCCGCTGTGAACCAGATGACGTGGGAAACTTTTAAGGCTTTAGTGATAGAAAAGTTCTGTCCGAAAGGAGAGATGGACAGAATTGAGATCAAGTTTTTGCAGTTTCAGGCAGGCAGTTTGAGTCATAAGGAGTATACTTCTAGATTTGAAGAAATGGCTCGTTTGGTACCTCATTTAGTAACTCCTGAGGCGAAAAGGATTACTAGATATATCCAGGGACTACCCCCTAAGGTAAGAATGCTAGTAAAGTCTAATTCTCCTTCTACATACCAAGCCACGGTAAATTTGGCTGCGGATATGTATGAGGAAGTCACTGAGTCCGAGAAACCGGTGGTGAAAGAAGAAGTGGTTAGTCGTCAGGAAACTTCACTGAGTTCTAGGCCCATGTATGGACAGGGTGGGCCGCAGAAGAGAAAGTTTAATGCTAGGGGCTTTGTAGGTCCCCCTCCTCGGTGTAATAGATGTGGGAAGTTTCATAGAGGGGAATGTAGATTGAATCACCCGGCATGTCGTAAATGCGGGAAACCGGGACATTTCGTTTCCAGATGTCCAGAACTTCGATGTTATGAATGTGGGAGATGGGACATATGAAATCTGAATGTCCAAAGTTTAGACCTGGACCGGTCCCTATTCATGCAGTGGGAGGACCGAGTAAAGTCAGTGCGAGTGGTAGTAGCGGTACTGCAGGGAGAGCATTTACAATGACTACGGAGGAGGCCAAGACATTACCGGATGTTGTGACGGGTACGTTTCTTGTTAATGATGTACCTACTAGAATTTATTTGATTCGGGGGCTAATAGGAGTTTTATATCAATAAAATTCCATGCCTTAATAAAAGTTAAACCATCAAAGCTGGATGTTGCCTTTTCAGTAGAAACTGCCTCTAATGAATTTATAGTTGTTAGTGAGGTAATAGATGATTGTTTTGTCGAACTAGAAGGTGTAAAATTTCATGCTAGGTTACATATGATGAAATTAGGAGGTTTTGATGTAGTATTGGGAATGGACTGGTTATCTACGTTTGAGGCTCAGATAATATGCAAAAGAAAGATGATTGTGTTGCGAGCACCATATGGTAATTTGGTAACGGTTTTTGGTGATGATCATGATAGTATAGTGAAGGTCATATCTATGATTAAGGCTGAGAAATTATTGAGTAGGGGTTGCGAGTCATTTTTGGCATATGTAGTTGATACTGCTAAGGAGACGAAGAAACTAGAAGATGTTCCAGTGGTTTGTAATTTTCCTGATGTATTTCCTGAGGATCTACCAGACTTACACCGGCTGAGCTGACGGGTCAAACCTCTGGAACCACTGGAACATCTTCTAGTTTCTTCGTCTCCTTAGCAGTATCAACTACATATGTCAAAAATGACTCGCAACCCCTACTCAATAATTTCTCAGCCTTAATCATAGATATGACCTTCACTATACTATCATGATCATCACCAAAAACCGTTACCAAATTACCATCTGGTGCTCGCAACACAATCATCTTTCTTTTGCATATTATCTGAGCCTTAAACGTAGATAACCAGTCCATCCCCAATACTACATCAAAACCTCCTAATTTCATCATATGTAACCTAGCAGGAAATTTTACACCTTCTAGCTCGACAAAACAATCATCTATTACCTCACTAAAAACTATAAATTCATTAGAGGCAGTTTCTACTGAAAAGGCAACATCCAGCTTTGATGGTTTAACTTTTATTAAGGCATGGAATTTTATTGATATAAAACTTCTATTAGCCCCCGAATCAAATAAAATTCTAGCAGGTACATCATTAACAAGAAACGTACCCGTCACAACATCCGGTAATGTCTTGGCCTCCTCCGTAGTCATTGTAAATGCTCTCCCTGCAGTACCGCTACTACCACTCGCACTGACTTTACTCGGTCCTCCCACTGCACGAATAGGGACCGGTCCAGGTCTAAACTTTGGACATTCAGATTTCATATGTCCCATCTCCCCACATTCATAACACCGAAGTTCTAGACATCTGGAAACAAAATGTCCCGGTTTCCCGTATTTACGACATGCCGGGTGATTCAATCTACATTCCCCTCTATGAAACTTCCCACATCTATTACACCGAGGAGGGGGACCTACAAAGCCCCTAGTATTAAACTTTCTCTTCTGCGGCCCACCCTGTCCATACATGGGCCTAGAACTCAGTGAAGTTTCCTGACGACTAACCACTTCTTCTTTCACCACCGGTTTCTCGGACTCAGCGACTTCCTCATACATATCCGCAGCCAAATTTACCGTGGCTTGGTATGTAGAAGGAGAATTAGACTTTACCAGCATTCTTACCTTAGGGGGTAGTCCCTGGATATATCTAGTAATCCTTTTCGCCTCAGGAGTTACTAAATGAGGTACCAAACGAGCCATTTCTTCAAATCTAGAAGTATACTCCTTATGACTCAAACTGCTAAAACTGCAAAAACTTGATCTCAATTCTGTCCATCTCGCCTTTCGGACAGAACTTTTCTATCACTAAAGCCTTAAAAGTTTCCCACGTCATCTGGTTCACAGCAGCCTCACCCATGGCCTGTTCCACTGTATCCCACCAGTATAAAGCTTCTGCTTGAAACGAATGCACTGCAAAACCCACCTTCTGATCTTCCGTGCATCTACTAAGTTTAAACGCTGCTTCCATCTCTCGTAACCATTTGTAAGTTACTACTACATCCTTCTGGCCTTCAAATTTAGGGGGGTCACATTCCTTAAAATGCTTATATGACACTGGTTTCTCCACTACCGGCTCAACACCAGTAGGTGGAGGAGTTGGTTGGGACGACGATTCACCACCTTTCCTAAGGTCGCTCAACATTTCAGGTAAGGTAGTACGCAACACTCGGGCGACCTCATCACCTATAGCCGCCTTAAGTTCATCACTCGAGATTCTAGCTTCAGGTCTAGAATTTGTATTACTGGTTTCCTCCATCTATAATAAGAAATAAACCATTATCAAATAATGAGGGATACCAGGATGCTGCATATAATGTAAATTGCTCATAACATTGGCCAGGTGTTATAAATTATTTACCTATTCACACCATCCTGCCTCCTCCCATTATCCTTTTACAGTTTATTTCTAACTCTATCTAAACCACAGGATCATACATACACATAATACTAATCTTTTAATTCAAACAATCACTTTCATTCAACAATTGGCTGAATTATCACTAACAATTAAATACCCATTGACACAATACTTCACCCCACTTCCGGTTGTAGATACTGGCACTTCCCGTATACTCAGTTAAAGTTTGAAACAATCAGTTGTTCAAATCTCTTTAACTAAGGCTCTGATACCAACTTGTAACACCCTCAAATTTATAACAATAATATAATAAGGAGGGTGCTACTAGTTGGGTTATTATAGCAACTCAGAGACTACAAACGCAGCGGAATTTTATATATATATTAAAACTGTTTACATCGTTAACAATATTTACAAGGCTTTAACCGACATTTCAACACTTTGTTAAACTTCAGATACATCATTAACAAAACCCAACATTTGTGGCCAGTATCATACACCATAACCGGAAGTTAACTCTGTGGGGGACCATCACGAGCACCTCTATTATTACCTAGCATGCATAAGAAAAACAAACACAAATCAGATAAACTGGTGAGTTCTAACATACACCACATTTCAATAACAATAACCCATCAACTGTTACCACACCGAATAATTCACACACACTTTCATCAGTCCATTTATTTATCCCAGTATTGATATGCATATCGAATACCCACAATGTATTTATGGACATCTTTTATCAATTTTAATTTGGTGGGTCAAACCTCCACCTCACGCGTTGACGGGTCAAACCTCCGTCTATAGTTTGGTGGGTTAAACCTCCACCTCGCGCGTTGACGGGTCAAACCTCCGTCTATAGTTGGCGTTGACGGGTCAAACCTCCGTCTATAGTTTGGTGGGTCAAACCTCCGTCTATAGTTTGGTGGGTCAAACCTCCACCTCGCCATTAACCACAATTTACCACTTTCAACTCATATTCACATCTTTATTTACTTATATGCATGCCAGTGCCCGATTTTGTCAAACAACATTTATCAAACGACATTAACACATTAAAAGGGCAATTAGAACTCACCTTAATGTTTTCAGCAAGTAGTTATCAATCCAAATACACTAGGGCAGCTAAAACTTCTCCTTCTCCAAAGCAAATCTAAAACAACAACCCTAACTTAGTCAAATTTCCCTTAGCTGACCACTTCACACGACTAAGGCTATGTGACTGGACTCATTCGTGCGACTGAACAAGCGACTGAGCTTAGTCGTACGAATGGACCATACGACAGAGGTGCGAATGAGCTATAACAGGGTTTGTGCGAATGACCTCCATTCGTGCGATTGGTTCATGCGACTGAACTTCAGTCGTACGATTGATCAATGCGATTGACTCAGTCGCACGAATGGGTCATGCGACTGGGCTCATTCGCCTGAAACGGATCAGCAGCTGTGTTCTTGACATATTTTATCCAAAAACTCGAGTTTTAACTGCTCAGATTATGCCATATTTACAACAAAACATATACACCTCATTTACAACCGTTTCGGGTCCTTATTTCATCAAACTTCACAAAACTAGGATCCGAACCCTCACTTTTCAACTTTAACAGAAAGATTAAACGAAAACCCAGATTTAAAACATGTTTTTGGATCAATTTTAACCACATACACAGCTTAACATATTCAAGAATCGATCTGTATCAAGCAAAACTTATCAAAACGGAGCTAGTTTGATCGATTGGGCAAGAACAGGGTGTTTGGGTTCGTGATGAGCAAGAGGATGAGGTTACAGCAGATAAAATCTGCCTTCAACACCCTTTAACCGCCCTACTTATCCTACATGCCTATTTTAGCCGACATACTCAATCGCATGACTGGCTTATTCGCACGACTCAATCGTACGACTGAGCCCATACGCCCGTCATTCGTGCGATTAAGCTTCATTCGCACGTATGGCATGCGACTGGACATTAAATTTAATTAAATATATAAAATATTAAACTTTTGGATGTTAAAACCTCTCAATCCATAGCTAATGATGACAGCCCGCCTCTTCCAGATCCATCATAATATCGTCAAATTGTTGGGGCTCTCCAGTATACCACTCTTTCCAGACCGGATATTGCTTATGTTGTAAACAAAGTTTGTCAATTCATGCATGCCCGACGGACAACCAATGGTCAGCTGTGAAACGTATACTTCGATATTTGAAAAGTACAACAGATCTTGGTCTTCTTATTCGACACAACTCCAGGCCCATCTTACAGGCCTTCACAGATACCAACTGGCAGCCCACTGTGTTACAGGCCTATACGGATTCTGATTGGGCTGGCTGCCCAGATGACCGCCGGTCCACCAGGAGATTTGCAATCTATCTGGGATCCAATCTCATCTCCTGGACAGCTCGTAAGCAACGAACTGTTTCCAGATCTTCAACCGAAGCAGAATACAAGGCCCTTGCAGATACTGTCGCAGAACTGGTCTGGCTAAAAGCTCTTCTTCGTGAACTTGGGATCTCACCCAAGTCATCACCCATTCTTTGGTGTGACAATCTTGGTGCCACCTACCTCTCAGCTAATCCCGTTTTTCACGCTCGAACCAAGCACGTGGAAGTAGATTTTCACTTCGTCCGAGAACAAGTAGCCCAAGGACAACTAGATGTCAAATTTATCACTACAAGTGATCAAATTGCCGATGTGTTCACCAAGCCTTTGCCCTCACAGAGATTTCTCTTCTTAAGATCCAAGTTGCAGGTCGCACCCCGCCCTCAACTTGAGGGGGAATGTTAGACTAATATATCTCATGTATTTACATTTACTATTCTAGAGGGTTTATATTGTAATATCATGCTTTATATATAGAGCCTATTATGTTCCTAAATAATCAATCAATCACATAATCATTCTACACAGTTTGTCTAACATTACCGGTGCTGAAGACTATTGTTTATGTGGTATAAGGTTGTCGCTACATGGGTTACTTTTGTTATGGTTTGGGCTATATTTGCCCAAACCATGGCACGAGGCGATAACCAAACGAGGGTTGGCAAGGAGTTAGCCGGGCTTCTTCCTCCCTTATGCCTTAGAATTGTCAATTTGACTGTGATTTCAAATCCAAAGGTTAATCGTACTTCTGGTCATGGAGGAAGAAATGGTCGGAAGCCCAACCTATTATCAGATTGGATCATCAGGAGGAGGTAGAAATAACAGAAGTGAATTTATAAAAAAAAAAAAAAAAAAAGTCCATTTTGTTATTTGTTTCTGGATTATTTGACCATGTATAAAGATCCCTTTGAAATCTTGACAGTATTTATTGTATTAAAATATGGTTGCTGGACTCTAAAAGATTACTATCTGAATTCCATATTGCAAGTTAAGGAGAAGAAAAAGCACAAGGGGAGGTAAACATAGTGCAATTACCAAAATGTTCATGACGAGCCAAAATGCTCAAGAGACTAAAAGCGACCAATTTAAACTATATACAACAACTTTCTCAGTAGGAACCCACTGCATAATTTTTGAACCAGTACAAGGATGAAAACTGTAGTTTAGTAAGACTTATAATTTTTGTGTTACATTATGATTAGGTACCTATGTTGGTGCGAATAAAGATATCAAATCATCAGATTAAGCATACAACGAAAACTTGAATAAAAGAATGGCATGAATAACGATTAACAAGTGTACAAAGTCATTCTTTTTGGTTATTCATGCAGCTGATAACATTTATTTAAACATATATATGAATGATATCACAAAAGAGCTATACACACAATACGCAGACACACGCGTACCATTAAGGAGGTATCCATTCTATTTCAAGATATATTATCCCAGATTCTACATTCTGCAGTTGAAGTGAAACCTCCTGTTTTATCTTCCCATCAACTATATTTACTGTGCTGTCTTCTAGCAGTGCATTGTCATGTGATTGCAGCCACTTCCCTATCTGCATGTCCCCAAACATTGAAGCATCCCCGTACGCCATTGCTGATGTCAGCATTGGCTGAATGTCGATTTCTGCTTCCCCCATTATATCATCAGCAGAGAATCTATCATAATCGAAAACTTGCTGCACCAACGAAGCAAAGTTGTTTGAATCTGAGTTGTGAGTTTAATCTTCAGTAACTAGAGGTGGCAATTTTGACGATTTGCATTGTATTTCATTCCAAACGGGTCAAATCTACTTATGAATGGGTCGATTTGAGTTATATTTTATCTCAAACGGGTCAAATCAATTAGCTAGAAAATAAATTGATGAAATGGATTGCAAGTTATCCAAAGTCTGCTTTTTAAAGCACATAACCTCCTAGAAGGATTTTATTAATAATTCAGATTATTAAGTTATTATAGTAATGATATTGTTTTCATAGTCATAATTAACATATAATTATGTTAAAATAGTAGAGAAAAAGTGTTTGCGGATCAATTCGACCTAAACTGACCCGTACTAAAAAATGGCCTAGTCTGCCTTTTTTGCCTCCTCTAATCTCCATTAACATTTGGGTGAAGCATCAACCAAATTTGATTCCTAGAAAAACATTAAACAAAGAAAGTGACAGACACAAGCATTGGGTTACCAATTTAACCGGCCCGTAGTCCTCAGGGACAGAAAGCATTAGCTCTTCGTTCCAGATCGGATTAAGTTGCTCTTCATAATGGCTGTTTGGGCCTTCTAATAAATGTGAGAGCCAATTGCAGCCAAAAAGAAAGAGAAAAGGAACAAACAGGCATCATAATTATGTATAGAATCATATATGGGTCAAAAAACTACATGCTACTAGCTGACATGGGACGCGGTATACATGGCATATCCTGAACTAAAAACTGAGAGAAATTAAAAATAAAGAAAACGGACCTGCTCCCCTAGTGTAAGAACAACATAAGGATCACTTGAAAGCATATCACGGATAGCAAGATTTGCACCTTGAAGAATTGTGATCTTCAAGTGTCCAATTGATCCATCCGTGCATATCTGTGATAGTTATCAAAAATGAACTGAAAATGATGATTGGTTGAAAGATATCAAGTATTGTGCACTAACAGGTTTCTGTGCCGAACTTGAAGTTGGAGCGTGAAAGCTCAGCTTTTTGGATGGACTTGCTTGGAGAGTATTTTTATTTGTTGAGGTCTTTAAACTTGGTTTTAAGAACTCTTGATGCTCATACTTGGACCTAAAAGTAAACACAAGGCATCTTTCACCATTAAAAAGTTATATTTATTTAATAAAACAATTTAGATAAACTTAGCAAGATCAATTATCTTTAAGTTGATATAAGCATCCAAAACAATAGTTATTTCATTCAAGACAGTGATGGAAATGATGAATCCACTCAGTTTGTTTCAATGTTCTATCAAAATTCACCTGATAAATTTAGTACGTTGCTCGATACTGGCATCGGGCCCAGGCTTAACTCCTTCAGGAATATGGGCCTCGTAAATTGAATTTGCAGAACTATTCCCACCAACTTCAATCATGGCATCAATTTCTTCATCGGCCCAATCATCAATTGTCACTGATAAAACCTATCCAGACCATTTTATGATCCATCAGCTAGTTAGTGTATCAGTTGGAACTTGCATACAACCAAACTTCAAAAATAACTATTGCCAATGAGCGAGAGACACCGAATAAGTTCACCAACGACACTAACTATACAAACAAAACGTTATAATTATAATAATAGTAGATGGTATCACAAAAGTCTCAAAGTTTAATATCATTGAGACATAAAATTTGGTTATAAAACCTTATAATTTCCAAGAGAAGTCTACTGTTATTTCTGCATGGAGTGCTTTAAGATTGTGCCATTGTGGAAAATAATCTAGGCATAGAATATAAAAAACCACCTACCTTTGAAACATTTGGACCTAGAGTTCTGTGCACACCACAACATTTCAAGCATATAAATACTCCAATGGTGGGTGACCTGAGATTCAAATCAAAATATGTTATATCGTGATAAGCAACGAATTATATTGATGAAACAGTATTTACCTATAAGCATTGATAATCAAGGCAAAAGCAAAACAAAAAAGTGCAGCTGCATCCTTGTATGATTTTTTTTTTCTATAAAGGCCATTCTAATCCCATCTTTTTGTATATTTTACATGTAAATTTAAGAAGCTACTGGGAATTCCATGGGTTTTTGTGAAATATAATTACTTACACCGTCTATTGACGAATCAAAAAGTCAAAAGAACTAATAGAGGCGCAGGACACAAGCCTTAATAATTGTGTAAAATGTAAATATATATCCATGAAGCTATTGTAGTTATAGAAGAAATGAGTGTTGGTAGAACTTACGCCCATTTAGGGTCGTGCGCACCACAATCAGCACAAGTACGATTATCACTTTGCTGTAGTAGATCTTTTAATTTTCTCTTACCTGCATATTTAAGATGGTTTCATCAATCTATCACCCCAGCATAGAAGAACAATGAGATGACTAGTGAGATGACGTCCCTTGATGCATCTGAACGTGAAGGTACCTTTCGTCCAAATTAGTGAAAAAATTATTGCATGATATTTATTTTTAACAAAAAGTTGTACTGTTTCGAGCATTTGGGTCTATGTCAATACATTAAGCAATGGTATGTAATGGTGTTAGCCACATATGGGATGGATTTCTAAACCTCTTCTAACGAAACAACACATGATAAAACCAAATATGAAGAAAGCCTCTTATCAACCATATCAATATATTGATTCAAGTTGAAGTGAGTAAAGACTACTCTTTCAATCCTGTTTCGATAGAAAACTCATGATGATATATACTATGGAGTATGGAGTTATGCACATATTCTTTGTATCAATTTGACTATTTTCAATTTGAAGAATCAGACTCAAATCATCAAGAAATCTGTCTCCTAACTTATCTTTCCAAAATTAATTGTTTTGACCATAAAACTAAAAATATCTTAATCATAATCCGACTACACAAACAAACGAAGCTAACTATTGTGACTTTAATTGTAATGATCAGTTTAAACCCACATCAAAAAATTCCCAAATTGGTATAGGTTATGTTGATTGATGAACAATTGGATTGTAAGCAGAAACTCCAGAGGCCCAAATCAAATGACTGTATGATGCGTTCACTGACATTGGTGTGACCACTAACAAGGTCATACAGCCCGTATGACCTTTTTCATCCCTATCATACAGGCTATATAATGTGATAGAGATGACAAACACACACCACTAACAAGGTCATACTGCCCGTATGACCACTTTTACAATGATGTAACCAAGTGTATGTATAGTAAGACCCTAAGGAGATTAAAAGTTGCAAAGGGTGCAATGATCATACCAGAACTCATTGGTCTGCTTGCAGGCCTCAATCATCAACCAGAACCTTCACTTCTCAAAACTAACAGCTCTTTGCTAAATGAACATTCAGAGAGACAAATTAAACAACGAAATCATGAAATCAAACGCCTTGATCGATACAAACTTATAAGATGAAAAGGGTAAAACGTAATTCCAATAATGGGTCGAATAATCAACCAAAATGTGTATGAAACATCAAAAGAAAACGAATTTAAAACAATCATAGATGATGGGTTGTGGGTTATCGAGATAATCATATGTAATCAATTGAAGGTGGGTGAAATGCGAATGAAATTACGATGAACAATTGGAAATGCCTCTAAAAGTATGTAAATTGATTGATGGATCGAAGATAATGGCGGCAAATTTACCTTATCTAATACGTTTGTCGCATGAGAAACATCAAGGAGAAGGATGAAAAACAAGGGTTGTTTATATTTTGTTTCTTTTGGAAGATTTTTGCTTCCATGAATGCCAGAGGTTGAATTCCATTTTGGCATTTGCTAGTCAATACCCATTCAATATATATTTCGAATTTTGATGAGTTCAATTTTGAATCCATTTGTAAGACTATGATGATTTTCTCTTTTTTTAAAGCTACTTGTTATGGTTACGGTTTGAAAAATCTATTAAATTTATATGGTACTAGTTTTATTAAAATGTATTATACGGGTTAAATTAAAATTAAAATTTATTAATAATAAAATGATATTTTAATATATGATATGATTGAGATTCTTATTGATATAAATAGAATAAAAAGTTTTGTTTCAAAAAAAACATTTTAAAAAAATATCATTTTTAAAATTTTTTTATTACAACTCCTTAACTTAATTATTATTAATTTATAAAAATTTATATTTTAGAAAACACCAACTTTAAATATTTCATATTTATAAAAAGTTGGATATTTTGTGAAATTTTCTTATTTTATAAAAATTTATTTATTTAGAAATAACATTAGTAAAATGATATTTTTTAATTTATTAAAAAACTATTTTAATATGAAAAATTAAATAATATTATTAGTAATTAATATAATTATTTAATATGAGAGACAAGCGGAAAAAATTGGTAAGGATGAATGTGGTGATACCAAGTGTCTTGAAATGTATGAATATGATAATTTACTCTTATACATAAGAAAGTAATAAAAATATTTTTCTTTGCCACATAGCGCCCACCCCTCTCACCCGCTTCGACAACCATCGTCTCTCTCTCGCCTTGTAACCCCTCCTTCATCTAGAGGTTTGATGTTCAAGAGATTTTGTTAACACTTTTTTTTAATACAGATAAACGTGTTTGATGATTATTTATATTTCAAGATGTTTAAACATTTGTTCATGAGTGTGTATAACAGGTTTTAGTTAACCAAATAGTCATTTAAAGTTGAGGGGCCAAAATCATCACGGCTATAAAGATTAAGTCTGCGGACCAAAGTTGCTAAATTTACAAACATGAGTCATACAGGTCATATGATAGTCATATGGGTAGTTGTTAAGAGTTTGAAAGTTGAAACGCGACATGTTAACTCATTATGACTTTGACTTATAATTACCATTTTCGACTTCATATTTAGGGCCCACTATCAAAACATTTTGGATATACCATGGGTGTAATCGGCAAAATGAGGTGTGTTGTAATAAGTACTCTCTATGGCAGCGGTGTTTTTCGATAGTGATTGTGTGTTGTAATAGAGTGACGAAATCTGCTGACTATACAGAGAGGTAAAACTTTATAACGTAACTGGTATATTATGTTGTACATTAGAATTTCGTTAGTACTCTAGTATTTGGCTATGATATGAGTTATGTACTCAACGTATGTATGAGTTAGCTACTAAACTGATAGGGTATCTATATATACTTGGTTATAAAAAGAAAGGCACTCGAGTGAGTCAAGTAACTCAGATATGAAAGTATATATTTCTGATATATCAATGACGAATGATAATGGGATTATATGTGGGTTAATTTATCATGGGTGTGTTATTATAAACGTTAACCGCATAAGGGTGGCGGTAGTTATTGTATGCAATTATGAAACACCATAATATTGGTTTGGGGGGGGGGGGGGGGGGGGGGAAGGGGGGGTTGTTATCATGTATCATTAGAGGTAAGTGAACACGACCATGATACACTATATAGTCGGTGTCTATTATTGTGTATCACAAGGGATAAACGAAGACGACTATGAAACAACATAAAGCTACTGTTTGTTATCGTGTGCCACTAAGGGTAGGCAAACATGATTTCAATACTCTAGGGTTTGATACGGTTAGAACCAAAACTAAAAAAACAACCATAGGTTAAGAAGTGATCATAGAGTTATTACTAACAACATAACAACTAACTGACATAGGTGAATATTACTAACTTGGTGATACTAAAACTAACAACTAACCATCCGTTCAAAAAAAAAAGATAAAAGTCATAGGTTCATTTTTCAATTCAAGTCTCTCAAACATAATAATTGTAGATTACTAAAAGTAAAAACGTCAAGTTTTGCGTCAAGTGTTTTGACACACACACGAGTCAGTCTTGATATTATATATGTTTGAACAAAAGAACATAAAGTTTAACATGCAGATCACTTTTATTCTACCAACGTTTTTGATCGGGTTTTAAAAACGAGGCGTTCCAATTTTAAAATTTGATCAACCACATCTCCAATCAAAGTTTTCATTAACCTCGTCGCATAATATACAATCAAAGTTGGAGGATTTGAAGTCACCACTACAAGCAAAACATAATTCTTGTGAAGAAAATTTCTTACCTGTTTTACAACTGAATAATATTCTTATTTTATATTTATTAATTTGATATCAACTAGTATATTCCATCGTGCTCGTTGCACGTGTGATGGACTGTAACCGTAATAGCAATACCCGGGCAGGACATCCACAGGTTTACTAATTTGGAACAGGACTAAGTGTTAGGAATCAAACGACGCAGCGGAACCAACACACAAACACGCACAAACGAATATCACGTAGAAAATAGAACAATAAACGACACAAGGATATAACGTTGTTCGGACAATGTGACCTACGTCTACGGCTGCAACTATGGATTTTTTTATTTGCTCAGTTCAAAGATTACAAATACATGATATGGTATATATAGAGACTAATTATGATTAACAACTTAATAAACAAGAAAACTAAACACGAGACTAAGCCCAAAACCTTCACAAACCTAATACTAATGGAATAGAAAACCGCCATGACCGCAACATAAATAAGGCTATAAACCAACTGTGACATCCCCCTCTCTCTATAAAACCAACAGGCAACCCTGTCTCCCTACAAAAGCTTGGCGGGAAACCATATAAAGAGTTGCACATTAAATGAAGTGGAAGAGAGACTTGTACCATACACATCAGAGCATGTACACAAAATATAACTGTTCAATCCGGCCTATATGGATTATAGTAAATTTCGGTTTTGTTCCCTGTGATTTAACCATTTTAACCATTTTAGTCCAAAAATGAATCTTTGATCATATCATGCCCTGTAGTTTTAATTTTGTAACGGTTTTGGTCCCTGACACTAACTCTGTTAGTTTTTACAGTTAAATGTGAGGGTACTTTGGTCATTTTACATTTGGAGGACTAGTTATGTAAATTGTATTAGATTAGGATAATTGTTGTAATTTTGTAAAACAATAAAAAATAAAAAAAACAAAACTTACTCTTTCTGTCTTTCATCTGCTTTCAACCACAACCCTCCCCCTGTCACATCCCGGCGGAAGCGTGAACGATACGGGTGGAATGTGACTAGCTTTTATCAGAGTGCATTGTTTACAGTGAAATAAACACAGTTATAATATAAAACAAAACACAGACATGCTTTTATTAATACTAGAGGAATTACATCTTTTTACATAATATACCAAAATTAGATGTAATTAGTTACAACTAAGTTACAGCATGTCTAAAATCTATGAGAACGCGCGTCCACGTACACACTTCCGTCAACGATGTTGACGGTCAGTGTTACACAGACCCGTCCTACGACTTCGCCCCAACCATCATGAACCTCAAAGCTGAAATCAAAAGTGTTACTCATTTCCTGAAAAAGTACACTTAAACCAGTCAACAAAAATATTGGTGAGAACATAGGTTTAATCCAGACAAAATATTTTGTTGATGTATCAATTACAACCAAACCTGCTCACAACATAATCATACTGTCACGAAATAATCATAAAATCAGATAATATTACATCCTAACCCCCATTCGGTTAGATGCAGGAAAATAGCAGTAACCCTCATCCGGTTAGTGCAAATATTCTCCTAAGTAGCGCTACCAATATTATTGACCGGTTCCTCATTCGAACTAATGGTTGTGTCGCAAATGACAGTAAGCAAACAAAAATATTTTCAAAACAATACATCAACCCAAATAGTTACTTTTCCCCCCAAAACATTATTGAATACCAAACGGTTGAAAATTGGGGCTATGAACTCACCGTGTCTTCTCACTTGAACCTAACAAGATAGTTCACAGTGTTAAACAATACTTCAAATATTTTTCTGGTTTTCATTGACTGTAAAAGATTTATTCTAGATTTCTCAAAAATCACAAAAATAGCTACTGATATCCAAAAATCACCAAATCTTGTAGAACACAAGTTTGGACAGTTTGTACCTTCTCATAATTTTCATAACATTAAATTCCCAACAGTTTATTTTATATAATTTCCACAATATTCCCAAAATTCATCAAAATACCTAATGTTCTTCAATAAATCCTCACAAATTCATAGAATTTTTTCAAAAAGTTAGTAACATCACATAATTTTTATAGCATCCAAATATTAACAGATTATTTTCTGTAAATTTCATAATATTCTCATAAATGATTAAAAATAGCTTCTGCTCACGAAAAATTACCAAAATTTTACAGAAGATTTCCTCTTTAAAATCATACATCATATAGTTTTCTAAAAGTCGAAATAATAACAGAGCAGTTTCTGTAATTTCTACAATAATTGAAATATTTAGCAAAAATACTTATACTGATCCAAAAATTATGAAAACTATATATTCTGTATTTTCATATTTATTATTACATCTATGATTTTATCGGAATTTATTATTCAGTTTAAGTATTTATTCTGATTTATTTACTACAGAATATATAAAAAATTCATATCTTAATCATAATAAGGAATAAAATTCTGAAATAATTTCAGAGGTTTTTATACCTCAAAAGAATCATTCTGTAATTTTATTAAAATTTTCCCGAATTTATTTCTGTTTTTGATATTTTCTTCTATTTTCCATTATAAAATAATTTATATAAATTATTTCACTTATCAAAACTTTACCAAAATCTCCAGTTTAATATTTCAGTATACTAGTGAGAATATTTCAATATTTTTCCCACAATTGCAGTTGTTTAATATTTATTTGATTTTTCTTAAATAATTACAAGATTTAATCCTTGCAAATTCCAAATATACCTTTTTATCATAAGTTTCTGAGTTTTTATAACCTATTACTTATGATTAATGAGATAATAATTTTCAGAATTGGTTTTGGTGTTTAGATACCAAAACTAACACTATATATATATATATATATATATATATATATATATATATATTGTAACATATATATAACAATAACTATTTTATACCTTGTGATGATGATCTTAGTGATATTTCAGCTTGTGGAACTTGAGGACAGGGCTGGAGAGATCGCGGTTGATGTTAGTAAGTGCTGGTGATGCGTGGTTTGTGGGTGTTGGTGTTGTGGTTGTCGGGTTGGTGTTGTTGATGTTGTTTGTGGTTGTTGTATTGTAATCGAGAGTGGGAGAGGTTTAGGGACAGAAAGGTGGTGGTGTTAATGTTTGTAACAGAGGGAGAGGAAGACAGAAAGTGGCTGAAGATGGTGTGTGTTGGAGGTGGTGGTTATCGAGAGCTTAAAGAAGGTTAGAAGTGGTATGTGGTTGCGACCGAGAGGTAGATTTTGTAGGTGGACTTATCATGATTATTCCTTAGGGTGTTGAGGTGTCCCCTATAGCCTAGCTTAGTCAATCCGTACACATGGTAGGTGGCGGTTCATGGGAATGCTTAAAATCTTGCAAGGCTAGGTGGCAACTATGAGGACAAGCTTGGTGTTTTGAAATGATGAGAAAGTATAGGAACCGAGAGTTTTTGAAGTATCCATCGATGTGTATGTGGCAATCTAGAGAATCTCCATGGTGTGAATGTAAGGTATGTTAGTCAAGGTAGATGTCTAGGTGGCATGAGAAAAGAGTTGATGGTGCATGCATGTTGACCGTGAGTTTTCAAGAAGTTGCCATCTCCATGTTTGCAATAATGAGGTTTTGATGATTAATGAATTAATAAGCCAAGGTGGCAACTTTAGAGAACCTCCATGGTGTGAACATGAGGTTTGTAAGTCAAAGTGGATGTTTAGGTGGCAAATGGTGGTAATTTAAAGTACTAGAGTCGACTTAGAAATGTGAAAGCATGGAATGTAGGGTGGTGTGGTGGTGGTTTAGGAATAACCGATCGAGAGTGAGAGGTGGCAAACTAGGAGTATTCATGGTGTGAATGCAATGCTTAGAGCTTGACTTTTGGGAGTGTGAATGCAAGAAAAGACAACCGAGAGAGAGGGAGGCTATTTTCACTAGATTTGGACTTTAAGGGTAGTAATGTTCCATGAATTTAGAATGGTAGTTTAATGGTGCCATGGTGGTTTTGGATGGGAGTGGTTTCGGGTATTAGTTAATGATTTCCGAGGGTATAGGGTGATGGTTTGGGTTAGTATGTTTTAGGTTTTAATTTATGGGTTTTTGATTTAGTTTAGTTTAGTTTTAGTATGTACATATATATATATACATATATACTCATAGATATATGTATAAGTGACCTTTGTAAGCTTATATCATATATGTACATAAGTAAACATATATACATGCTAACCATACATAAATATAAGCATATGAAAATTTTTCATGTTTTTATATGTATACAAACATGCATACGTAAAAATTTGTATATATATACATGTATGTGTGAGTTTCGGGTTCAAAAACATACATGCATACGTAGACTATTAATATATTGACATGCATGTAAACATGCACATGTATATCTATAATATATACATACTAAATATAACATTAATCTTGATTATAACTTAATATACTAAAATTTTTCGACGTAATATAATAAAATAATTTTTAGGTCGTCACACCCTCCCCCCCCCCCCCAATACACCACACACCATTACACCACACCCCATAAAACCCTAACCTCAAACCCCCTCAAATCTCCACCATTTCAACCCCCAAAACCACCCCAACAACCAGAATTAAAATCTTGAACCCACAACCACCAAGCACGAACAAATTGGTCAAAGATTGCATCTTTTTAGTGCGATTTTTACCAGATTTTCATTTGCTTGTTGGGTTTGGTTTCTATCTCTAGAAATTGTTTCACTTTCTCTCTCTAATGTGAAATGTGTTAGAGAGAATAGAAGCACCTTTTTGGGCGTGGCAGTGGCTTTTGAGAGGTTGCTGCCTGAATGGGGTTGCCCGGACTGCCCGAGATGAGGGAACGCATTACTGTATCAAATCTGTGCATATCTTGACGGAGGCACAATTGCAGAGGCTGAAGTGCTGGTCACGAAACTTGTTGAAGAGGGAGGGGGGCCGTCAGAGACGGGGTTAATCTCGGGGATGTGGAGGGGTAGGCCGTCGGAGAAGCCGTGGCCCTGGTGGTCGATGGCGCAGACGGTGAATCCGGCCTTGGCGAGGTAGACGGAGGTGAGTTGGACGAACCAGCTAGACTCGCCGGAGTAGCCGTGGATGACGTAGATGGCGCCGGAGATCGATGCCAGAGTGAGGGGGTCCATGACTGCGTGAAGAGTTTCAGACCTCGAGGGTTTGTGAAGTGGCCAGAGGTGTGGGCGACGGAGTGACGGTGGTAGAATTGCTCCGGCGTTAGGGTGGTAGATGACGCCAGCATGTCTAAAATCTATGAGAATGCGCGTCCACGTACACACTTCCGTCAACGATGTTGACGGTCAGTGTTACACAGACCCGTCCTACGACTTCGCCCCAACCATCATGAACCTCAAAGCTGAAATCAAAAGTGTTACTCATTTCCTGAAAAAGTACACTTAAACCAGCCAACAAAAATATTGGTGAGAACATAGGTTTAATCCAGACAAAATATTTTGTTGATGTATCAATTACAACCAAACCTGCTCACAACATAATCATACTGTCACGAAATAATCATAAAATCAGATAATATTACATCCTAACCCCCATTCGGTTAGATGCAGGAAAATAGCAGTAACCCTCATCCGGTTAGTGCAAATATTCTCCTAAGTAGCGCTACCAATATTATTGACCGGTTCCTCATTCGAACTAATGGTTGTGTCGCAAATGACAGTAAGCAAACAAAAATATTTTCAAAACAATACATCAACCCAAATAGTATACTTTCCCCCCCCAAAATATTATTGAATGTCAAACGGTTGAAAATTGGGGCTATGAACTCACTCTGTCTTCTCACTTGAACCTAACAAGATAGTTCACAGTGTTAGACAATACTTCAAATATTTTTCTGGTTTTCATTGACTGTAAAAGATTTATTCTAGATTTCTCAAAAATCATAAAAATAGCTACTGATATCCAAAAATCACCAAATCTTGTAGAACACAAGTTTGGACAGGTTGTACCTTCTCATAATTTTCATAACATTAAATTCCCAACAGTTTATTTTATATAATTTCCACAATATTCCCAAATTCATCAAAATACCTACTGTTCTTCAATAAATCCTCACAAATTCATAGAATTTTGTCCAAAAAGTCAGTAATATCACATAATTTTTATAGCATCCAAATACTAACAGATTATTTTCTGTAAATTTCATAATATTCTCATAAATGAATAAAAATACCTTCTGCCCACGCAAAATTACCAAAATTTTACAGAAGATTTCCTCTATAAAATCATACATCATATAATTTTCTCAAGGTCGAAATAATAACAGAGCAGTTTCTGTAATTTCTACAATAATTGAAATATTTAGAAAAAATACTTATACTGATCCAAAAATTATGAAAACTATATATTCTGTAGTTTCACATTTAATATTACATATATGATTTTATCGGAATTTATTATTCAGTTAAGTATTTATTCTGATTTATTTACTACAGAATATATAAAAAATTCATATCTTAATCATAATAAGGAATAAAATTCTGAAATAATTTCAGAGGTTTTTATACCTCAAAGAATCATTCTTTAATTTTATTAAATTTTTCCCGAATTTATTTCTGTTTTTGATATTTTCTTCTATTTTCCATTATAAAATAATTTATATAAATTATTTCACCTATCAAAACTTTACCAAAATCTCTAGTTTAATATTTCAGTATACTAGTGAGAATATTTCAATATTTATTTCCACAATTGCAGTTGTTTAATATTTATTTGATTTTTCTTAAATAATTACAAGATTTAATCCTTGCAAATTCCAAATATACCTTTTTATCATAAGTTTCTGAGTTTTTATAACCTATTACTTATGATTAATGAGATAATAATTTTCAGAATTGGTTTTGGTGTTTAGATACCAAAACTAACACTATATATATATATATATATATATATATATATATATATATTGTAACATATATATAACAATAACTATTTTATACCTTGTGATGATGATCTTAGTGATATTTCAGCTTGTGGAACTTGAGGACAGGGCTGGAGAGATCGCGGTTGATGTTAGTAAGTGCTGGTGATGCGTGGTTTGTGGGTGTTGGTGTTGTGGTTGTCGGGTTGGTGTTGTTGATGTTGTTTGTGGTTGTTGTATTGTAATCGAGAGTGGGAGAGGTTTAGGGACAGAAAGGTGGTGGTGTTAATGTTTGTAACAGAGGGAGAGGAAGACAGAAAGTGGCTGAAGATGGTGTGTGTTGGAGGTGGTGGTTATCGAGAGCTTAAAGAAGGTTAGAAGTGGTATGTGGTTGCGACCGAGAGGTAGATTTTATAGGTGGACTTATCATGATTATTCCTTAGGGTGTTGAGGTGTCCCCTATAGCCTAGCTTAGTCAATCCGTACACATGGTAGGTGGCGGTTCATAGGAATGCTTAAAATCTTGCAAGGCTAGGTGGCAACTATGAGGACAAGCTTGGTGTTTTTGAAATGATGAGAAAGTATAGGAACCGAGAGTTTTTGAAGTATCCATCGATGTGTATGTGGCAATCTAGGGAATCTCTATGGTGTGAATGTAAGGTATGTTAGTCAAGGTAGATGTCTAGGTGGCATGAGAAAAGAGTTGATGGTGCATGCATGTTGACCGTGAGTTTTCAAGAAGTTGCCATCTCCATGTTTGCAATAATGAGGTTTTGATGATTAATGAATTAAGAAGCCAAGGTGGCAACTTTAGAGAACCTCCATGGTGTGAACATGAGGTTTGTAAGTCAAAGTGGACGTTTAGGTGGCAAATGGTGGTAATTTAAAGTACTAGAGTTGACTTAGAAATGTGAAAGCGTGGAATGTAGGGTGATGTGGTGGTGGTTTAGGAATAACCGATCGAGAGTGAGAGGTGGCAAACTAGGAGTATTCATGGTGTGAATGCAATGCTTAGAGCTTGACTTTTGGGAGTGTGAATGCAAGAAAAGACAACCGAGAGAGAGGGAGGCTATTTTCACTAGATTTGGACTTTAAGGGTAGTAATGTTCCATGAATTTAGAATGGTAGTTTAATGGTGCCATGGTGGTTTTGGATGGGAGTGGTTTCGGGTATTAGTTAATGATTTTCGAGGGTATAGGGTGATGGTTTGGGTTAGTATGTTTTAGGTTTTAATTTATGGGTTTTTGATTTAGTTTAGTTTAGTTTTAGTATGTACATATATATATATATACATATATACTCATAGATATATGTATAAGTGACCTTTGTATGCTTATATCATATATGTACATAAGTAAACATATATACATGCTAACCATACATAAATATAAGCATATGAAAATTTTTCATGTTTTTATATGTATACAAACATGCATACGTAAAAATTTGTATATATATACATGTATGTGTGAGTTTCGGGTTCAAAAACATACATGCATACGTAGACTATTAATATATAGACATGCATGTAAACATGCACATGTATATCTATAATATATACATACAAAATATAACATTAATCTTGATTATAACTTAATATACTAAAATTTTTCGACGTAATATAATAAAATAATTTTTAGGTCGTCACACCCTCCCCCCCCAATACACCACACACCATTACACCACACCCCATAAAACCCTAACCTCAAACCCCCTCAAATCTCCACCATTTCAACCCCCAAAACCACCCCAACAACCAGAATTAAAATCTTGAACCCACAACCACCAAGCACGAACAAATTGGTCAAAGATTGCATCTTTTTAGTGCGATTTTTACCAGATTTTCATTTGCTTGTTGGGTTTGGTTTCTATCTCTAGAAATTGTTTCACTTTCTCTCTCTAATGTGAAATGTGTTAGAGAGAATAGAAGCACCTTTTTGGGCGTGGCAGTGGCTTTTGAGAGGTTGCTGCCTGAATGGGGTTGCCCGGACTGCCCGAGATGAGGGAACGCATTACTGTATCAAATCTGTGCATATCTTGACGGAGGCACAATTGCAGAGGCTGAAGTGCTGGTCACGAAACTTGTTGAAGAGGGAGGGGGGCCATCAGAGACGGGGTTAATCTCGGGGATGTGGAGGGGTAGGCCGTCGGAGAAGCCGTGGCCCTGGTGGTCGATGGCGCAGACGGTGAATCCGGCCTTGGCGAGGTAGACGGAGGTGAGTTGGACGAACCAGCTAGACTCGCCGGAGTAGCCGTGGATGACGTAGATGGCGCCGGAGATCGACGCCAGAGTGAGGGGGTCCATGACTGCGCGAAGAGTTTCAGACCTCGAGGGTTTGTGAAGTGGCCAGAGGTGTGGGCGACGAAGTGACGGTGGAAGAATTGCTCCGGCGTTAGGGTGGTAGATGACGCCAGCATGTCTAAAATCTATGAGAATGCGCGTCCACGTACACACTTCCGTCAACGATGTTGACGGTCAGTGTTACACAGACCCGTCCTACGACTTCGCCCCAACCATCATGAACCTCAAAGCTGAAATCAAAAGTGTTACTCATTTCCTGAAAAAGTACACTTAAACCAGCCAACAAAAATATTGGTGAGAACATAGGTTTAATCCAGACAAAATATTTTGTTGATGTATCAATTACAACCAAACCTGCTCACAACATAATCATACTGTCACGAAATAATCATAAAATCAGATAATATTACATCCTAACCCCATTCGGTTAGATGCAGGAAAATAGCAGTAACCCTCATCCGGTTAGTGCAAATATTCTCCTAAGTAGCGCTACCAATATTATTGACCGGTTCCTCATTCGAACTAATGGTTGTGTCGCAAATGACAGTAAGCAAACAAAAATATTTTCAAAACAATACATCAACCCAAATAGTATACTTTTCCCCCCAAAATATTATTGAATACCAAACGGTTGAAAATTGGGGCTATGAACTCACTCTGTCTTCTCACTTGAACCTAACAAGATAGTTCACAGTGTTAAACAATACTTCAAATATTTTTCTGGTTTTCATTGACTGTAAAAGATTTATTCTAGATTTCTCAAAAATCATAAAAATAGCTACTGATATCCAAAAATCACCAAATCTTGTAGAACACAAGTTTGGACAGGTTGTACCTTCTCATAATTTTCATAACATTAAATTCCCAACAGTTTATTTTATATAATTTCCACAATATTCCCAAAATTCATCAAAATACCTACTGTTCTTCAATAAATCCTCACAAATTCATAGAATTTTGTCCAAAAAGTCAGTAATATCACATAATTTTTATAGCATCCAAATATTAACAGATTATTTTCTGTAAATTTCATAATATTCTCATAAATGAATAAAAATACCTTCTGCTCACGCAAAATTACAAAAATTTTACAGAAGATTTCCTCTATAAAATCATACATCATATAATTTTCTCAAGGTCGAAATAATAACAGAGCAGTTTCTGTAATTTATACAATAATTGAAATATTTAGAAAAAATACTTATACTGATCCAAAAATTATGAAAACTATATATTCTGTAGTTTCATATTTAATATTACATATATGATTTTATCGGAATTTATTATTCAGTTTAAGTATTTATTCTGATTTATTTACTACAGAATATATAAAAAATTCATATCTTAATCATAATAAGGAATAAAATTCTGAAATAATTTCAGAGGTTTTTATACCTCAAAAGAATCATTCTTTAATTTTATTAAAATTTTCCCGAATTTATTTCTGTTTTTGATATTTTCTTCTATTTTCCATTATAAAATAATTTATATAAATTATTTCACCTATCAAAACTTTACCAAAATCTCTAGTTTAATATTTCAGTATACTAGTGAGAATATTTCAATATTTATTCCCACAATTGCAGTTGTTTAATATTTATTTGATTTTTCTTAAATAATTACAAGATTTAATCCTTGCAAATTCCAAATATACCTTTTTATCATAAGTTTCTGAGTTTTTATAACCTATTACTTATGATTAATGAGATAATAATTTTCATAATTGGTTTTGGTGTTTAGATACCAAAACTAACACTATATATATATATATATATATATATATATATATATATATATATATATTGTAACATATATATAACAATAACTATTTTATACCTTTTGATGATGATCTTAGTGATATTTCAGCTTGTGGGACAGGGCTGGAGAGATCGCGGTTGATGTTAGTAAGTGCTGGTGATGCGTGGTTTGTGGGTGTTAGTGTTGTGGTTGTCGGGTTGGTGTTGTTGATGTTGTTTGTGGTTGTTGTATTGTAATCGAGAGTGGGAGAGGTTTAGGGACAGAAAGGTGGTGGTGTTAATGTTTGTAACAGAGGGAGAGGAAGACAGAAAGTGGCTGAAGATGGTGTGTGTTGGAGGTGGTGGTTATCGAGAGCTTAAAGAAGGTTAGAAGTGGTATGTGGTTGCGACCGAGAGGTAGATTTTGTAGGTGGACTTATCATGATTATTCCTTAGGGTGTTGAGGTGTCCCCTATAGCCTAGCTTAGTCAATCCGTACACATGGTAGGTGGCGGTTCATGGGAATGCTTAAAATCTTGCAAGGCTAGGTGGCAACTATGAGGACAAGCTTGGTGTTTTTGAAATGATGAGAAAGTATAGGAACCGAGAGTTTTTGAAGTATCCATCGATGTGTATGTGGCAATCTAGGGAATCTCCATGGTGTGAATGTAAGGTATGTTAGTCAAGGTAGATGTCTAGGTGGCATGAGAAAAGAGTTGATGGTGCATGCATGTTGACCGTGAGTTTTCAAGAAGTTGCCATCTCCATGTTTGCAATAATGAGGTTTTGATGATTAATGAATTAAGAAGCCAAGGTGGCAACTTTAGAGAACCTCCATGGTGTGAACATGAGGTTTGTAAGTCAAAGTGGATGTTTAGGTGGCAAATGGTGGTAATTTAAAGTACTAGAGTTGACTTAGAAATGTGAAAGCATGGAATGTAGGGTGATGTGGTGGTGGTTTAGGAATAACCGATCGAGAGTGAGAGGTGGCAAACTAGGAGTATTCATGGTGTGAATGCAATGCTTAGAGCTTGACTTTTGGGAGTGTGAATGCAAGAAAAGACAACCGAGAGAGAGGGAGGCTATTTTCACTAGATTTGGACTTTAAGGGTAGTAATGTTCCATGAATTTAGAATGGTAGTTTAATGGTGCCATGGTGGTTTTGGATGGGAGTGGTTTCGGGTATTAGTTAATGATTTTCGAGGGTATAGGGTGATGGTTTGGGTTAGTATGTTTTAGGTTTTAATTTATGGGTTTTTGATTTAGTTTAGTTTAGTTTTAGTATGTACATATATATATATATACATATATACTCATAGATATATGTATAAGTGACCTTTGTATGCTTATATCATATATGTACATAAGTAAACATATATACATGCTAACCATACATAAATATAAGCATATGAAAATTTTCATGTTTTTATATGTATACAAACATGCATACGTAAAAATTTGTATATATATACATGTATGTGTGAGTTTCGGGTTCAAAAACATACATGCATACGTAGACTATTAATATATAGACATGCATGTAAACATGCACATGTATATCTATAATATATACATACTAAATATAACATTAATCTTGATTATAACTTAATATACTAAAATTTTTCGACGTAATATAATAAAATAATTTTTAGGTCGTCACACCTCCCCCCCCCCCCCAATACACCACACACCATTACACCACACCCCATAAAACCCTAACCTCAAACCCCCTCAAATCTCCACCATTTCAACCCCCAAAACCACCCCAGCAACCAGAATTAAAATCTTGAACCCACAACCACCAAGCACGAACAAATTGGTCAAAGATTGCATCTTTTTAGTGCGATTTTTACCAGATTTTCATTTGCTTGTTGGGTTTGGTTTCTATCTCTAGAAATTGTTTCACTTTCTCTCTCTAATGTGAAATGTGTTAGAGAGAATAGAAGCACCCTTTTGGGCGTGGCAGTGGCTTTTGAGAGTTTGCTGCCTGAATGGGGTTGCCCGGACTGCCCGAGATGAGGGAACGCATTACTGTATCAAATCTGTGCATATCTTGACAGAGGCACAATTGCAGAGGCTGAAGTGCTGGTCACGAAACTTGTTGAAGAGGGAGGGGGGCCGTCGGAGACGGGGTTGATCTCGGGGATGTGGAGGGGTAGGCCGTCGGAGAAGTCGTGGCCCTGGTGGTCGATGGCGCAGATGGTGAATCCGGCCTTGGCGAGGTAGACGGAGGTGAGTTGGACGAACCAGCTAGACTCGCCGGAGTAGCCGTGGATGACGTAGATGGCGCCGGAGATCGACGCCAGAGTGAGGGGGTCCATGACTGCGTGAAGAGTTTCAGACCTCGAGGGTTTGTGAAGTGGCCAGAGGTGTGGGCGACGGAGTGACGGTGGTAGAATTGCTCTGGTGTTAGGGTTCCGAAGGGGCTGCTTTTGTTAGCCTCTGCAATTGGGTGCACCATCGTTAATTGTATTGGGGGTGGTGGGGGTGGTGGTGGTGGGGGGGTTTTTAGATTATATTCAAGTTTGGTTTTTTATTCTTTATTGTTTTAAAAAATTACAACAATTATCTTAATCTAATACAATTTACATAACTAGTCCTTCAAATATAAAATGACCAAAATACCCTCACATTTAACTGTAAAAACTAACAGAGTTAGTGGCAGGGACCAAAACCGTTAAAAAAAGAAACCACAGGGCATGATATGATCAAAGATTCCTTTCTGGACTGAAATGGTTAAAATGGTTAAACCACAGGGACCAAAACTGAAATTTACTCTATGGATTAATATAAAGGTAAATTTGTAATGGTTTTATGAATGATATATATATTTTTAATTTTTCTCTTCACATATTTAGGGTTTTAAAATTTAGACACTTTAGAGACTCGCAATAATAATAGCTAGAAACTAGGCCCATCGATTTTACCGGTACCTCATTAACCCGCCCAACCTTATATTACCCGTTAACCGAACAACCCGAAACCCAATTCTTATTTGGGTCGGATTTTGGACAGACTTTATAACCTCAAAAATCCGAATAACCTTAACTGATTATCCTAAACCGATTAAAACCCATTATAATTAAGTAAATTGTTCGTATACACTTGTTTTGATTGTCTAAATTGAGCAAATTGTTTGTATACATTTATATATTTAAGCACATTTTATAACTTATAAAAGTATTCTAATTTAAGTTTACTAATTTAATAAGATTTCAAAATAAAATTCATTAAAATCTACTAATGTAAGTCTATTGTTTAATACCCGAAACCCGACCTGAACAACCCGAAACCGATTAAACTGGATGTTATTCGGGTCAGGTTTCGATTAGACTTTCAACTTTAATAACTCACCCCAATTAAACAAAACCCGATTACTAACTTGATTAACATCCCAACTGGAAACAAAAATAATGAACGTAACTATATTACAATTATTATTTTTGTTCTCAAAAATTAAGATTTTTTACATTATTAAAGCATCATAGGTTATTTATGAAGATAGACAATAACGTAAGACGCAAGTTTACAATATACTAATTTCAAAAATATAAACTTATAATAATTAAACAACTAATAGTATTTTAAGGGGTTTATAAGTAGGAAACCCCCTCCATAATATCCCTTAAACCCTACGAAAAAACCAACAATTCATTCGATCTTCTTTGATCATGGTGCTGATTCCAGACTCTGCAATGCTTCACGATCGTATTCAAAGGTATTTACTTACTGTTGTTTTCATATGATCAACTGTAATCATCATGATCATATCTTGATATTATTATTATTATTATTGTTATTTAATTTCGTTTTGATTGCAGTGGCGGAGGAGTTGACAAGCAATTTCTTGCTGCTCCGGTGAAGTCTGCCGTCGATAAGTATCAGCTACTTCCTGAGTTTCTCAAGGTAATCGCATTTGGGTTTTTGTTATTAATTGATCATTGATGAAAAAGGTTCGTTCTTTATAGAAAGAATTTTAGTAGGATTGAGAATCAGTTGTTTGTTTTAAGTTTCAATATTCCGAAGGGATGAGAATTGGTCGGTTTGGTTTGGTTATAGGCTAAAATAGGCGTTGTAACCCAAGTTTTGGTTTTTAAACTTTCATAACCATGGTTTTTGTTGTAAACGGTTCTGTTAATTCGGTTATGGTCATGAGAAAAGATGTTTCGGTTAACATTGATTAATTATTGGTTAATCTTGTCAATTATTGAATATAATTATATTTTGGGTGGTGCTTTTAACATATAGAAGATGATAATATGTTACTAACTTACTATAAATACTTAAACAAAAACTTCTCTGCTATGTAACATGCTGTTTATAGAATATGAAAAAACTGTAAAGGATAAGTTTATTGTTGGCTCAGTTAATTCAGTTATTTAGATCGCTATTAACCTAGCTTAACCGAACCATAAGAAATGGTTTTCAAAAAATTATAACGGAACCATTGGCTTCTCAAGTGGTTTGTTTGTTTATTCGGTTTTTATCCTCATCCGTATGATCTATGATAGATGACGGTCTCTGTTTTCATTTATAGACATTATTTTATTTGAAAATTTGTTACGTTAGACTTAAAGATTTATACTTTTATTTGTTTGTGAAGATACTTTTTATATGTTTTAAACAATCTTTTCATAACCGACTGGAACCGGCCGTGTTACCAATTCACTGGCCCTATAACTAATGTAAACAAAATATAAAACAAATTTGTATTCTGGGAGTGGATTTGCAATGCTAACAAAATATGAAGCTGTAGTAAATGTATGACTAAATAAGATTTTAGAAAAAAATAAATATATTACGAAATGTGGTCCAACGACCATGATCTTGTTCGCCGGTTCAACTGGTCCAACCGGTTTAAAGGTCGCGGTTCAAATAATAGACTCAACCAGACAACCTATGTGTTTGGTTCTGGACTGACCGGCCGGTGCAGTTCTGAGAACAAGGGTCTTAAGTTTATAGCTCACTTCATATTCTTATGAAGAGAAAGGAATAATAATAAAACAACTATTATATATATCTTTGGAAGGGATTGTACATGATTCAAAATATTAGTTTTGCAATCAGTTGTGCTAACTTTTGAACTTGCAGGTCAGGGGTTTGGTGAAGCAACATCTGGACTCTTTCAATTATTTTGTTACAAATGATATAAAGAAGATTGTTGGTGCAAACAACCTTGTGATGTCACGACTTAATCCTAGTGTCTACCTCAGGTAGAACAGTTGCATTTTATGTCTTTCATGTAGATTCTGAACATTTAAAGATTCAATACTGTAATTTATGGACTTTGAGAACACATTCTACTTACAATTAAGTTATATGCAAGTATATTACATTCTTTAGTCAATTTGTTATTAGCGTCGATTGGTGAATGGTGACACCCTATTGTAATCCAATATTGCACGCGAACCACATTGGAATTGTCTTTGAAGATGAACATTACTTCTAGTAACTTGTATTTGTTGATGTGTACTGCAATTCTCTTACTGTAAGCTGTCAAATATTAAGTTTTTATTTGTAACTCTTCTTGGGTGTGATGACAGATATAAAGATATTTGGATTGGTAAGCCTTCTGATATTGTTGATGGTGTGACCGAGTCATTAAGTCCTCAAAAGTGTCGGCTAAGTGACATGACGTAAGCAAGTTTCTTTTCAGTTCATGTGTGTGTCATCAAATAGATGTGATCATCGATTCGACTTCTGTCTAAAAATTCTAAAATGTTACAAAACTACCTTGATATGCAGCAGCTGTTTGTATTCTTTGTTACACTTGTAGTTGAATTGAACATTTAGCTTTATGTCTTATGTGCCTCGCGATGTAGGTATGCTGCTCCAATAGTTGTGAACATCGAGTATCGCAATGGTGCAGATTCTCCTATAATGATGAAAGTATGTTTCAAATATCTGATAATATTTGCTACTTCACTTTTATAGGTATGATATTTAAGTTTCTCTTATATGATATTGCAGAAAGATGTTGTGATAGGAAGAATGCCTATTATGTTAAGGAGTCGTTCTTGTGTTCTTCATGGCAAGGATGAAGATGAACTGACAAAACTTGGTTCGTATGTTATAAAACAAAAGAAGTTATATATAGTACTCTACCTATATGCATTTGGATTCATGTTAATTTATCATAAACAGTAATATGTAAACTTATTTCTGTTCATATTTATGTTAGGTGAATGCCCACTTGATCCGGGTGGATATTTTGTTGTGAAAGGAAATGAAAAGGTAACCTTCATTTTCAAGTCCTTTTCTTTTATTTTTATCATTTACTACAAACACCCTTATCATTTTAAGCACTAGTTTCATGTAATTATTTTAAGTAATCTCATTACCTTTTTCCGGGATAGTATGTTTCATTGTTATCCCTATATTTTGCACCTTAAAATACTGATTAGTCCAATGCCTTTGCTATTACGATTTTCGTTTCAAATTTAAGGGCATTAATTGAGTGTTGCACAATGGACAATCTTTTGCTTTAAATCTAACTCAACTCTGTTCTCTTTCGAAAATAATTGCCATTATTTGCTTGCCAATTTGGGTTGCTTTCGGGCAATGGCTTGACTTTATCTGTATGACTTTATCATGCTTTTCTATATTTTGGCTCGCCTTGTGTAATCATGTTTATGTTATTAATGGTATGTTATTAATTGTGGTGATTCTTGTAGGTGATTTTAATTCAAGAACAACTTTCAAAGAACAGGATAATCATAGACTCAGATAAGAAGGGTTGGTGAGTATTCAAGATACGTATGTGTAAATTGTAATAGTTTATTCTCTAGTTTTCTTTGTTTGGTCATGATTACCCCTGTTTTCAGTATACATGATCAAACTCCACACTTCAAAACATTATAGCTAATTCACCAAAATAACATAAAGATCAGGCTATAGTTATTGCTTGTATATGAATTTGAATGAGAATAAAATAATTGCCACATCAAGTGGTAGAGGAGTAGTGCATGGTAGTAACCTATTTTGACATGCAACTAGCACTAAGGAAGTTATTACTGGAGTAACCATCTAAATTATGTTCTGATTATCATGACAATTATTACCAATTCTTCTGATTGCTTGTTGAGATCGGCTGTTGAGCTAAACGAGTTAATCATGTGTTTTATTTTGTTTATTTGTTCTTGTTTGACTTTATATCCCTGCATTTGTATCGTGTCATTCACAAATAACATCTAGACTTCTACAGGTCATTCATATGTTGTTGATGTATGATACCACATTACCACCTTTAATTCACTAATTTTGCCTTCCTGTTTTCCCGTTCAGCATCCAGGCATCTGTCATGAGCAGCACCGCGATGACTAGAAGTAAAACAATTATAAGAATGGAGAAAGAGAAAATATATTTACAGCTGAATGCATTTACTACCAAGGTATGAGCATTATATGTATTTTGATTTGTTCTTTTACAATGTTCTTTAATTTTCAAAATAGCGTCTTATCACTTTTTCTATAATAAATTAATACTGTTTATTGTTTTTTAGGTTCCGATTATGGTAGTCATGAAAGCTATGGGAATGGAAACCGATCAGGAAGTTGTGCAGATGCTTGGTAGAGATCCTCAATATGCTACTCTTCTTTTGCCATCTATTGAGGTAAGCCATTGGATTCGACAACAACTAAAAAAACTTGTTATCTCACTTAGCTAAATCAGACCATTTTCCTAATTGGTTGACAAACAATTTCTATATATAAACAAAGTTGTAGGATCTAATAAGTCAAACTACTACAATCATATATTTTGCATTTTCAACCCTCCCACTCAGATTGTAAAACTTCTTCATTGAAAATCCTTAAGTGAAAACATCTGAAACCTATTATGCAGTAGGGATGGGTGGTATGTATATTAATCCCTCTTATACATACTTGATAAAGTGTAGATCTGCCTTCAGATGATTTATCTTTATGAAGACTGATTGTGAGCAATTGAAATTACATCATCGTCACAATATTACTTCACTAACGAAGGATTTGATATCTCTAACTCTTCTAGTAACCTTTTATCAGTAGCAGCTACTATTAAAGTTTTAATTTATGTGTTGTCATCTCCTGATAGAATAATTTTATCCACATAAAATTAGAACACGACCTTTTGTAATTAGCGGTGTGTTTGATATGGTGTGATCTTTCTTATATTGGTCAACATCAAGACTTAGATGTTTTATTCACCGGACACAGCTTTGAAAAACTTTTCTAATGCTCACAGCAATAGAAAGTTGCATTTAGTATTCAGTACTAAACCATTAATATTCACAATGAACCTATAATATTCCATTTCATTTATTTTTTGTGTTCATTTAGCTTAACCAGGTGTTAAGCTCAAAATGTTCTTGTTCCATCCACTTTACTTCTGTTCATTGATGATTGTGATATTTATATTTATGTGAAATGCAGAAGTATTCTATGTGTGCGTGTAATTGGTTGTCAAGTATACTCTTGTGATAATAGAATGTGATAGGTGCTGAATTTCACTTTTATCATTCCAAATTTCAGGATTGTGCAAGTATTGGTGTCTATACGCAACGGCAAGCTTTGGATTTCCTTGAAAAAAAGGTAGACTTGATCGTTGTCACGTAGCCAAAAGATTAATTAATTTTGAAGTTTTAACTTCTTCTATGTTATTTTTATGTTAGAGGAATAGTTAATAGTCTCAAAAAGTAACTCATTACATGCAGTTATAGGGCAAGCAATGAAATTGGTGTTGCTCATGGTGGCATACAATCGTAATCTAGATGCTGCATTATGCAACAATCAAGCATACGTGTCCCTTTTGGACCATCTAGATTTCTCTTTTGTTGTCACTATGCAGTTTACATTTTTTTCAGTTTGTAGTTAGTGGATTGTTTGTAGTATAAATAGAGCTAAAGTGAGGGCTCAAATAATGGAGGAACATAAATTTAGTTTAATCTCATATGTTTAGTTCTTGATATTATATAAAGCAATAAAGTTTTCTGAAATATTTTATTCTCTCTTTTGCAACTCTTTTATTTTTTAATCACATTACATGACACATATAGCGAACAATTGGGTAGTCTTAGCTCCTTTTTGGATGTTTATTCTTTTTGTTGGTTCTCGGTTAATTTATTCTTTTTGTTCATGTTACATTATTGAAGAAGCTGTTTACTTTGCTGTTACTTAATTTTGCGTTTTCATGATTATTCATGTTTGGATGCAGCGTAAGAAGTCAATGTACAGGTCGGGTAAGGTATGCATCCTTCTATTTGGTTTTTTGATTCTGCTTTCTGCAAGTATTTTAAAGTTTGCACATTAGTTTACCAGTTTGATATTGTGCTTAATTTAGGATGAAGGAGCTCTAGGTGTTCTTCGAGATATTTTTATTCCCAATATTCCGGTAAGCTGAATCAAGTGTTTGATGAACTATATGAATTTTAATGTATCTCCACTTTACTATTTATATCTCTCTAGGTGCGGGGAAACAGTTTTCATTTAAAATGTGTTTATGTTGTGGTGATGTTGAGACGCATGATGAGTGCAATTTTAAATGAGGATGCGATGGATGACAAAGTAAGTTTGAGCCTAAGCACCCTCCATTGCATGTATATGTATATATGTGTTTGTGTGTCTACTACTAGACTGATAGTTTTTTAATGAATTTACAGGATTATATAGGCAATAAACGACTCGAGCTTTCTGGGCAACTATTAGCTATACTGTTTGAGGTGAGTAGTTTGTTTTTCTGGCCAGCAGTGATGCTGATTGTGACAACGTAGGGTGTGTTTCCTGACGCATTTGTAAACGATCCTATTTTCTCAATGAAAGATGATTTTGTTGTTAGGTCCATGAACCAACTGCTGACTAGAGCAATTTATGCGTCATGACTTTTGTTCCCTTCAATTGTAGTATATTCTTTGTTGTTTTTATGAACATGAACGACACCCGGTTAAAGTTTAAACTTCATGTTATAGGACCTATTCAAGTCAATGAATGAGCAGTTGAAAACTGAAGTCGATTTGAGGCTGTCACACGGCACTAGAGTTGATATGCCAGTGGTATGTCAATTTGATTAAATATGTATGCAGTTGCACAAATCTTTTGGTGTTTTTTAACTGTCCTTAATATTCTTATTCAGCGTATGGCGAAATTCAAAAGTAATATTACTGGTGGCCTGGAGCGTACCCTCTCTACTGGAAATTGGGATGTTGGTCGATTCAAGATGCATAGGAAAGGCATTACACAGGTGCTTTATTTATTTATTATTCACGGTAGTTCTATGAAATTTGGTTTATAATATGATGAGAAAACTAAAAATGCACTTGTAATAGATTGTTACAAGACTATCTTTCATTGGAGCATTTGGTTCCATGACAAAAATTTCACCACAATTTGAAAAGTCAAGGAAAGTTAGTGGGCCCAGGGCCTTACAACCTAGCCAGGTAGGCACAATGTCAGCCTTAAACTGCTGTTTCACCTTTGTTTTATTTTGAATACTCAATTTCATCAATTGTAAATATAAACACTCATTCTCTTTTCTTTGTTGAAAATTTGATTATCAGTGGGGCATGCTTTGCCCCTGTGATACTCCTGAAGGTGAAGCTTGTGGGTTGGTGAAAAACTTGGCTTTGATGACACATGTTACAACTGATGAAGAGGAAGGCCCTATTATATACCTGGTATTTCTTTTCTATATTGTGAAATACAATCTTGATGCCATTTGGATAGCATTTAAAAAGTAGGAGTATAATATAACAACAGAAAAACATATCCAAGTAAATCCTACAAGCACTTGGGCCGACCTTACGGTAGCACCCGTTCTAAGTGCAATGGAGGTCACTAACCTAGGCCATAGGCCTTCTTGATCACCCACTGACATAGTCTGACCATTGTTAGGGTCTGGGGAGGGTGGGATGGAGGCAAACCGTTCTTCTAACCTATAGGTAGAGATGTTGCTCTCAGTGAGACCCCCAGCTTCAAAAACCTTTTTCTTGACCTGTACAATGACCAATTGTCATAAAATGATCATGTCTATGATCTGAATAATTTTCCCGTAGTGTCACTGCTTGGGAGTTGAAGATTTGTCTTTCATTTCTGGAGAAGAACTTCATTCACCAAGTTCGTTTCTCGTCATATTAAATGGGCTTATCCTCGGCAAGCATAAGACCCCACAGGTTCAATGCATATATTTCCTTTCTATTATCAGAATTCATTACGTATATGAGGTCATTGCTATGATGTTTACATACTATTTTGAATGACTCTGCAGCTGTTTGCTGATGCAATGAGAAAGCTGCGAAGGGCAGGAAAAGTAGGTGATTTTGTAAGCATCTATGTCAATGATAAACAAGTAAGCTCTTTGGACTCACAACATGTTGATGTAAAGATTAGGACTTCTTGCTTTTCGTCTTTCCTCCAAAAAAAAAATGGCTACATACATCATCTTAAAAGTTTGTTATAGTAGTAATTAGTGATTTTTATTTGTTTGTCTCACATGTATTATCAACATAGTTTCACCAAGAAAACATTGCTCTTGCTTCTGAAACTGTTGTCATTCTCTTTGTTGGCAGTGTTGTGTTTATATTGCTTCAGATGGTGGTCGTGTTTGTCGGCCGCTTGTAATTGCTGACAAGGGTGTATCAAGAATTAAGCATCATCACATGAAAGAGTTGAAGGTTAGTTACAAAAATACATATTATTGTTAACATGTTTGATCCCTTGTTTTTAACACAATTTTAACCATCACTCTTATTAAAAGGATGGAGCTCGCAATTTCGACAGCTTTCTTAGGGAAGGACTCATAGAGTATCTTGATGTCAACGAAGAGAACAATGCTCTGGTTTGCCAAACTTCTATTAATTGGAAGTTAAAAGTTCTTCATTAATTACATGACTTTTATTCTTACTTAATTGTATGATTTATAGATTGCTTTATATGAAGGAGATGCTACTAGTGAGACGACTCATATTGAAATAGAACCTTTCACAATCTTAGGTGTTTGTGCGGGGCTGATTCCTTTTCCTCACCATAACCAGTCCCCGAGAAATACTTATCAGGTTCTTATTACTTTTTTGATAGGATTTTGCTAGGTATGTTTGTTTATTATTCGAATTGTAATTTTTTTTACCTCTATAGTGTGCTATGGGAAAACAAGCAATGGGTAATATTGCATATAACCAGGTATGCCTAATTGTGGACTATATACATTGCATCATATACTTATATGTAGTCACTTAGGTCCTTTGTTACTTTAAATGAAGCTATGTCGGATGGATACATTGATCTACCTTTTGGTTTATCCTCAACGACCGCTACTGACAACAAGAACAATTGAGCTGGTATGTATTATTCTTTCTCACCACAATACTTTAGAATTCATTGGTTGATTCCTCAGTTTGTAAATAGAAACAATAATCATTTTCAGGTTGGTTATGATAAGCTTGGAGCGGGTCAAAATGCAACTGTTGCAGTTATGAGTTACAGTGGTTATGACATTGAGGATGCCATTGTCATGAATAAATCATCTTTGGATCGTGGTTTTGGTCGTTGTATTGTAATGAAAAAGTAATTCAAATAGTTTGTTAACTGTTAGTTTCCGGTGTTTCTATTGTTGAAGTCACCTTCTCATACTCGTGTCTATGAACAGGATGACAGGTATGTATCAGAAGCATGGCGATGTACGTGAACAGATATCTTCACCTTGCAGATCTCATCATGATCCAGAAAAGATTCAGGTGACACTGGGTGTATTAATAAGCATAGTTTGACAATTATAATTTAATAATCGCGTGTTAGCTGATTTTTTGTAGATTTTGGATAATGACGGACTTGCTTCTCCTGGTGAAATTATAAGACATCAAGACATTTATTTCCAGAAAGAGTGCCCTGTAGATCCAAAGGCTAAGTCACATCCATCACAAATGTGAGTTGGTTATAACTTATAAGGTTATTATGTCCATTATGCTCTTATGATTGTAAAAGCTTACTTTGTTTTTATATCTAGTCAATATCGAACGAGTAAACAGACCTACAAAGGGGCAGAAGGAGAGCCAGCTGTTGTGGATAGAGTGGCTTTATTCTCTGATGGCAACCAGAATTTAATTGTGAAGTTCATGATTCGCCATACTCGTAGGCCAGAGGTAAAAGTTTATATTTTTATGATATACATGACCATATGCCTCTTGAGATAGTTATCTTTTGTTGACGTTGTTTTAAATGATATGCTTATTTCATTTAGGTTGGTGATAAGTTTAGTAGCAGACATGGCCAGAAAGGTGTATGTGGGACCATAATTCAACAAGAAGATTTTCCTTTCTCTGAGCGTGGTATATGCCCGGATTTGATCATGAATCCTCATGGTTTTCCAAGGTAAAAAATATTATATGTGCTTATTAGCAAAAGAAATTTGCATATTTCAACAAAATTTAAGCTTTTAAGGGGGTGGTGTTGTGGTAAGCCTTGAGTCCCTCAAATAGAGGTCTTAGGTTCAAATCTAGCTTCCATTGGTTTTCTGCCTTCAATCCTCTTGAAGACCACCTGTCCAGCGCAAGCTGTATTTTACCTGATCCTAAAGGTTATTGAACATTATTATAATTTAAAATCTTTTTTATTCATGTTTTCTCACTTCATTAGTCGTCTATTTGATTTTAAGTCGAATGACTGTTGGGAAGATGATAGAGCTTCTTGGGAGTAAAGCTGGAGTTTCATGTGGGAAGTTCCACTATGGTAGTGCATTTGGTGAACCAAGTGGTCATGCACATAAAGTTGAAGACATAAGGTGAAATCTTTCTCTAATTATATAATTTCATCTCGAAGGTAATATGATTGCACATCCTGAATGGCATTTCATTGTGTAAGCAGTGAAACGCTCGTAAAGCATGGCTTTTCCTACAATGGGAAGGACTTCCTATATTCAGGTTTTTATGTTCTTTTCACACATTATGTTGATGATAAATCAAGTGGAAACATGTAGCGTTTAACTATCTTTTATATATTGCTTAACTACGAAAACATCTTAATTATCGCAATCGTATTTCAGGTATCACTGGTACACCACTACAAGCATATATATTCATGGGGCCGATTTACTATCAGAAGTTAAAGCACATGGTAATGAACTAATGCTAGTCATGTGCATTCTTTTTGTCACCAATTGTCATATTTAATGATGCTGATTGAAAGTGACTAATCGAGCTTTATACAAAAATCAAGGTGCTTGATAAGATGCATGCTCGAGGCATGGGCCCTCGCCAACTCATAACTAGACAGCCCACAGAAGGAAGAAGCCGAAATGGAGGTGCGAATTCTGCTTCTTAAAATATGTTTCATATGGCATTAAACAGTAGATTTAAATGGTAATTATGTGATTACTTAGGTCTGCGAGTGGGAGAAATGGAACGGGATTGTTTGATTGCTTATGGAACAAGTAATCTGATTTACGAACGCTTAATGATCTCTAGTGACCCTTTTGAAGTTCAGGTAGTACATCACATATGTTCAATTACTCTATATATTTATTTTTAGTGGGCCTTAACCCAATCCTGTTGTTCAAAAAGTCTGCTATGAACTATGATTTATCAGTAGATGTAAATTCAACTGAATTTAACAAATATGTAAAACTATAAGAACATATAATGCCATCATTGTCACCACCATCATCACCAGCGCCACCCTAGCATTGCCCACTCACACCCACCGCCTTTGTCCGCCGTTGCCCCTAGCCGCCATAAGAACAAATATAGAATGAAAATCCATTTTGACACTTAATTTTTTATTTCTAAAACAACCTCTTTGACCCAAACCCATTTTGGTCAGAATCAGCTTTGACCCATACCCAATTGATACTTTCTTAAAGCGGCCCATTTTGACCTAATCCGCCTGTTTTGCCAGGCTTATCATAATCTTCATGCTTGTTAACCTTTTTTCTTACATGGCAGGTTTGTAGAAAGTGTGGGTTGCTAGGATATATAAATTATCAAACAAAAACTCGGTTTTGTTCGATGTGTAAGAGCGGAGATAATATCTCATCTATGAAACTACCATATGCTTGCAAGCTTCTATTCCAGGTAAATCTAAAAATTTCTCTAGAAGAATTCTCCTTTTCTTCATACATCTAGTTGTGTTACATTATTGTATTATATTATTGGCAGTTTTGTATTTTTCATTCTGTTTTGTTGTAACTATCGGTTAGTATTAACCCTTTCATCACACGTTGCAGGAACTCCAGTCGATGAATATAGTTCCACGTTTACAGTTGGCTGACTCATGATACGCCTGCAACGCCATCGGGGTTTTAACCATTAGTGGCTATATCTTATTTGTTACTTATCGTTATGTTATTTCTAGAGGTATCAATCTCGACTCAGTTACTCAAAAAGTTAAATTGATTTGGGTTTATGTCAGACTTCTAATGGGTCAAACGGGTACAAGTTAGAAACTAAGGTTGTATGGGTTATGCGAGCCTGGATCATTGTATATAATTTTAGTAATATATCTTATTCTTTTTATGGGTACAAGTTAGAAACTTTTTATGTCTGTTTGTACGGGTTAAGGTTGGATGTGAGACCAACTTGTGTTTTTGTGTCAGTGATGTTTGCTAGAAAGTTTTGAGGTTTTGTTTCTGAATTTTTTATGACTGCCACTTTACATGAGGTAATAAATATGTAGTATTTACTATGCACTGAGGGATGGTGGTATATGGCAATTGTAAAACTTATTTTCTTGTATAGTCGCAAGTATTTCCTTTGGCTCTTCAATAAGTCAACACATTGTGTTCAGTACGCATAGAAGTTGCTTCCTTACACACATATATACATGCATAGGGACGTTAAATAAGAAACTATGAAAACCGTATAATCACTATTTTATAATACTATGTTTTAAGCTGTTTCACCTGATCATAATCATCTTATAGTTCTGATATCTACACTGTAGTGATTAACATCCAATCAAAGTCATACTTTTGTAAATAATACCTTACATTTTCATCTTTTGTACATATGGGGTCAAAACAATAGTTGGATGTAAAGGCCATAGACAACTTCATACTGTAAATTAGAATACATGTAAAGTCATTTGTTAATGATGACATTATTCAGAGGTGGTTTGAATTGTTGGCTTTATCTACTTTAATTTCAATTTTAGATTTTTTTAAAACGACAACTCATGCACTTATCTGATCTGCTTTTAATTTTGTTCCGCAGTCTATCTTGGGACTTGAACGCCTTGACATCTAAGAAAGAGAACACCATTTCACGCAACTCTAAGACCACTAGATCGAAATTTTTTATTTTTTTTAACAGCTCGAAAATTTTAATGTATGTCTAGGTTGAAACCACATTTATGACGTGAGCACTATATATATGCATTAACATATAGAACAAATTGTACAAAATAAACAATTTTTATATTAAGATCTATGTACTTACTTAAGTGAAGCGGTTTTAACCAAACCAGTTTTGACTTGAAATCAATACCTACATGAACCTGTTTGGAATTGAAACTGGTTAGGGAAACAATAAGTTTTGGGCACCTCCTTCACCCAAATTATCAAACCATCTATTTTCTATCAAAACCAAGTCCGTAAAAAGCCTTTAAACACTACTAAATTCTATTATATCAAAGAGCCCCAAATCACCAAGTACTTTAGATCCTTGATCTACTGAACCAAGTCCAACAAATTGGAACCAGCTCTTCGACTGGACAATAGAGTCCAGAGAAAGTCGACATGGCGAAGAGCAAGTAAATGATTTGTTCAATCATAGTCGAAACATGCCTGCTTATGCGTATTTGCAGGTTACAAAAATGAATGTATTTGCAAGTTACATGTATTTGGTGATGTTGATCTTTACTTAAATGCGTGTAAACTAAAACACATATATTGATGCATAACAACACCGAGAACTAGCTATTGATTTGAAGCTAAAAGAAATCAAGCAAATTGGTCTTCCGAACTGACTTACCTCCTATTTAGGCTGATTTGAGCTTCTTGGCATCTAGCACCTGTTGCAGAAACAAGAATAATTTTATTAATATTTTGAATATTCGACATATTGCTAGTGTAAAAATTTACATTGTTCAAATCTTGGTTTTAAAAAGCACAAGGCCCACCGATGCGATAGTTTCTAGCGCCAAGGTGCAAGGCGCAAAGTGCAGAGCGAACATCATATTTGTTATATTTCCCATTGGTTTCTGTTATTACACACCCAAATAAGATATAAATAACCTCTACATATGATTTTTTTATATAATAACCCCTCTGCACAACCTAAAAAGCTACATCTAGAACCTTATGCATAAATTCTATCCACCTCATGCATGTGACTCGAGCCTTTTTTCCTGCACCTCAACCGTCCCTCATGTACGAACCCCACCTCGATTGCAAAGGTTTTTAAAATCAAGAAAAACACATTCCAGTTAAAGTTTACCAACTATGGAATTTCAATCTTAATTTCAGTCTTACAATCTTGGAATCCATGACATATTGCTGGATTTAAATTAAAGTTCACCAACTATGGAATTTCAAACTCTTGTAACCATCAAAACTAGGCCTCTAAACAAACAAAATAGCATGAAGGAACAAAAACACTTAAATGAACAAAATTACTCGTTCATCTTCGTTCGTTAAGAAAACGAACACAAGCGAACATAAAAAAAACACAACAAGATTCATAAAAAAGTCTAAATACCATCAATATCAGGTTAAACTAAACAACCATATGGGATAGACTCGGTCAATGCCTTAATGGTTTTAAAATGGTCTAGACTCAACTTCTTTTAATAAACTAATGGTCATACAGGAATATTTACGAGCATAAACGAACAAAAGGGACATGTATTCAATTTCGTCTATCGTTTATTACATAATCGAATATAAATGAACTTCCCACCTAACGATTCACAAGCAGCTATTGTTCCTTTTGTTCTCGTTTACAGAGCTAACCAAATTTAAACATAATATGCAATATGCATAACCTAAACAACAATAAATTTCATAATTCATACCTTAAGAATCAAAAGAAACCATCATCATCATCATCATCTTGAAACTGGCTTTTGCAGAAGTGCAGTAAGATACGCCTCTCCATTCTTAACACCACTCGCATCCGTCTTCTTCGCAACTGCCCATTTCACCTTCTTATACCCCAACTTCCCAATCAAAGGCCCATAAACCTTCTCAAGATCCACCCCTTTACTGAAAAACCGATCAACCCAAAAGAACCCACCACCTCTCAACACTCTATCAACATCATACAGCAAAAATTCCATCGCTTGCAGCGGTATCCACCGGTTCACCGCACGCCCACATCGAACAAGATCCAACACCCCATCAAACACAGGCAACCTCTGCTGCAATGGCAGATGCAAAGGCACCAGACCCCTGAGTGCAACAGCCTCACTGTAGGGTGCACCAAAGCTCATTGTGGTGGTCACCACCGTCACATTCTCTTGCTTCATTTGCCCGGCGAAAGTGCCCGTACCACCACCGATATCCAAAGCTAACCGGAGAACCGATTTCGACTTTTTAGCAATGTCGATCAATTGGGAAATTGGGAGATCAAGATCCGATTTGTAAGTCAAGAACTTTGCTTTCTCTTTCTTTAGATCAAACCCTAGATCTGGGTTGAAACAATCGAAAGATTTACACTTGTAATTGCTCCACAAGATGGAATTTTCGGGCATCGGAGAAAAGGGGTTCGTCGGAAGTGAAGATGGTTGTTTGGTAGCGGTGGGGGAGAAGCATCTCCGGCGGGGGAGAGGGTGGCAGCCGCGCAGGATCAAGGGTTCCGCGGCGGCGGAGGACGGCGGCGGACAGGTGGCGAAAGGGGTGTAGTTCATGTACTGGTGGAGGAGGTCAGGGTGGTGCCGGCAGGCTGAGGCGATCGGAGAGAGTTGGGTGTATAGTAAAAGGTCCGATGGGACGGCGGTGGAGGCGGTGGTGGTGGTGGTTTGAGCAGATGGGTTGGGTTGGAGGCGCGTGAGGTGGTTGATGGTGGCGCGTATGGTCTGAAGCTGCCGGAGAAGATGATCGGGGACCGGAGGGTTGGGGTTTCCGGTGGGTTTGGTGGAGATCATGGTGGTGGAGAGGTGGTAAAGTGAGAGGATATTGGTGGCAACCATCGCTACCAAGAGGAGTAGATTCAACCCCATTGTGAAACCCATGATGATTCTTGAAAATTTGGGTTCAAATCAAGAAAGATGATGGTTCTTGAAAATATGGGTTGAAATCAAGAAAATGTTTCGAGGTTTTTGGGGTTTGAGCTTAGCCGAGCTTCAGTGAAGAGTGTGATGATTTAGTGATGATTTTTGATTTGGTGTGAATGTGGTGTTGTTTGAGATCCAAGATGGTGTGATGGTGACCGTTGGATGCATGGAGGGTTGTGATCTGGTGGTGGAAAATGTAGGAGACCCGAGATGGTTGGGTGTTTTGTGACTTTTGTCGGCAAATAGGATTCTTGGTGTTTGGAGGTCACGTGAAAAGAGGGCCAAGTTGGGCTATTTTTGTTTCCTCGATTGACCCCGTCAAGTGACAATATTGGGTTGGGGCGTCAGTGCTATCGGTATCGGTAGAATCCATGCTTGATATCGTATGAATAGAGTAGACTACGACAAGAGCCGGATCATGATCAAGCACTAGATACTTGATACCGTTAACATATAGAACAAGGACTTAAGTAATTGTGTTCTAAGGATTTGAGGTGCTAATATGAGCAAGGTAATTCTACGTGTTAAAACTAATAGTGTTTTGTTTCACACTAAGCAAAAAAGATTGGAACCAAAACATTTATATAGGTTCAATTCTAATTTTTCATAAAAACTTAAAAGTGTCAGTGACAATCTTTCCTCACGGATCGTAACCTTAAACTTGCTCGGAAAGATGCTTCAACAAACCACTTGTCATCCCATAGAACTCCATCTCTTCTCTCTCATCCCCTTCATAAAGTGCCCCTCCCTTTAAGGATCGTGTCTGCTCTGACAGACTTTCCTCCTCTCTCATGCATTTCGTACTTTTATCTTCTACGATGAGTTTTTGGGGTTGACGGGTTTCTATTGCAGGTGCTTAAAGGGTTCATCAACCCTCTTTTATACGGGTTTCTCGCTCCTCCCCTTCAAAAAGCTTCATGAAATAGTTTGTTAATTGCCAATTAACACGATTGATAATGTTAAAAGGCACTTTATCAGCAGAGAGTTATTAGCAGTAACTTAGTTATTACTTATCATTGATGATTGACTTCTATCAGCAGTAACATAGTTACTATTAGCCAGTTGTTATTGATTGCCCTATCTGTTGATGATTGCCCTATCTGCTGATGATTGCTTTAGTTGTTATTGATCACTCAATTATCTTTGATCACTCGGTTGCCACTGTCACTCGCTTAATACTAATTAGTCAGTTCATACTAATGGATGAATTTCTATTGATAATCAATTTCTATTGCTTGGTCTGTAACACCAATGAATAACAGGAGTGTCAAAGCCAAACTCGGAGTGGTGGCTTGGAGAGAGCCAATCGTGACCTTAAAAAGGGTCGAATGTTATGGACCGAACTATTATAATGTATGAGACATGTCTCACATTGATTGTATGGACAAATGATGAGAGATTTATTGATCAAATGGGTTCCATTGCCCATCAGACTAGTCTTTTGGATGAAGTTCTCGTGTTTGGTTTGTAACATATGGTTTATATGAGATACATAACTTGTACCTAATAGATCAAGAAGAACCATTAAACCACCTCCTTTCGGATCAAACATTCAAACGATAGACTAGGTCATTGTTTCTTTTTATTGTCTACAATTGCAAAGAAATAAACTTAAAATTAGATAAAATGTTGGTTGAGAATTTGAAGTTGATCGAACTATGAACTTGTTAGTGGCATATGGTAAATCTTAGGGGGTCGGTCGGTAGCCATTAAAGCAAATACCCATCTCATTACAAATTCTTCTTGCATGCCTCCTACCTCAACTTATAGACAGTCATGACACATTCATATGAGTTCTTCAACTGAATCCATCCAATAAAAACATGGAGAGGTGTGAAACTCATTACCATTTAGTTGTCGATACGTCGAAGTAGCGTACAGTTTATCCACATTGGTATGAGGAATTTAGCCTCAAACATGAATAACAATAGCAAGTGAACATGAAAAACTTGTGCACTTGCCAATTATTACATGTAGGGCTGTTTATAGGATTAGATAACGGATTATTCGGATTTAAAAATTTCATAACCATATCTGAAATCCTATCTGATCCAAATAAGGATATCTCTATCCGATCCGAATCTATCCGAATTCAATTTGGATCAGATTCGGATATATCTGAATAATCTGAATAAACCAAATAAAAATTTTTCCTATTTTTTGTTCATATTTTTTTGGCTAATTTTTTCATAACATTCTATAAGTTTAAAATCACAATAAAAGATATAAACTAGAACATACAAATTTAACTTGAACACAAATTGAAACATAATATAGAACCCGAAGGCTAGAATTTTTAATTTAGAACAACAATCGGTTGATGTATAATTGCTTAGGATTAGAGGAATGGAATGTATTAAGATTCTTGCGTATTGAGTTGAAAATATAATATATAGTTGGGTAATGAGTATTGGCAAGAAATATAATTGAATTATTATTCGGATTAATCGGATATCCGAATAATACGAATAAAAAAGTTTTTGATATCTGGAATCCGAATAAGAAATTCAGATTCGGATCAGATCCGATCTAAATAAATTCGGATCGGATTTCGGATACTTTTGGATATAGGTTTTTTAAACACCCCTAATTACATGTGCATGTGGGTGCTTTAATTTGCACAGTATAATCATTTCCACGTGTCTCATTTGTTTATAACATTGAGCAACTTCGTAGTTTATGTAACTAAACTTATTATTTTTTTTACACTGCAATGGCCACCCAAGATATTTAATTAGAAAATGTCATTTTTGTTTTTTAAGAGTCTTTTAAATGTCTTACCAACAGATCATCTTATGATACTTGTAAGTTGTGACTTCATTTTTATCTTAAAAAATATTATTATCTGAATTTGTTTTTTTAATAATGCCAAACACCCAGTTGTTCATCTTCTACAAACTTTATGAGGTCATGATTTTCTGCATCTCGAATATCATTTGAAATGATCATCTCTCAATGTGTGGTTTGCAAAACATGACAGTATTAAGTTGGACTACAATTTCACGTAGATAATAAAGTCATCTCCATCATAGATAAAGATTTCCTATCTCAAAGTTGCATTTGTTAGAGTTATATAAGTCCACCAAAGTCGTTATTAGCCTCTTGTTTATCTTTATTAGGCGAAGGAAAAGACACACTTTGGTCACTAGGCGTCAAGCAACACCCTCAAAATACCAACTTCAGTACAGCAAAACAACAATGAGCTCCACCGAATTTTTTTTAATAGCAAACTCGCACAATCTAAACCTACTTCTAAATCTAAACTACTTGTTTACAATAAGACTTAAACCCTCAAGCTCTTGAAGATGGAGCAAAATAAGGATATTAGCTCCATTTCAACATGAACATGATCCTAATAATGTTCATCTCTCACCTCCAATAATGCATTTTCTCTAACATTCATCATCCCAAATTTCTACATCATTGCTTATCCCTTAGAACTAATAACATAATAACATATTATGATATTCAACCGAATTCATCATGTTGGATTGTAGGTCTAACTACAATTTAAGTCATGGATGTTGATTAGATTCTTTGAAGTCGATAGTACCACACCATAATCATGGTTTCAAAGCCACAGATTCATGACCGATGCCAAAAGATAACAAAAATAAACATAAAAGTTGCAACAGAAGTAACAAACATTTTAGAAGAAAATATATTTACGGCATCCTAATGTTTTCGAATACATACTCGCTTTTTTTCTGTTCTTTTTCCCCTTATGAGAATAAGTATGGGGATGAGTAACATTGTTTCAACTTGAATTGATATTAATGTGTCAACTCTTGAAAATTCACGTTGATGGTACTATGGTAGTGTTTAGATCCATACGTAAGATTGTAAATTACAGAAGATATCGAAGCATTAATTCCGACTTTTGATAGTAGCAACTTTTAGGTAATATCCATATCCATTCTTCATACACTTCAAATATTGTTAATTCATGTATAGAGGTTTCATTAATTTTCTTGATTATAGTATTGTCCATGGTGCTCCAAATGGGTATAGATGCATCAACAACCTTCATCTTTGATTTGAAGATATTTAAAGTGGTTATCAATAGTTAAAGTTGTGCTTCTTGTTTCTTCTTTGTTTACGATCTATAAATTGTGATTTGAAGCGTTGTGGTAGGTGACTGGTTTTTCACGTCAGGTTCATTAATGTTTGAAACAACTTTTATTTTTAGTTTATATGTTTTTTTATGGTTTGTGTTAGAAAACTGATGATTTTGATATTTTTGGATTGGACCAGTCTCACCCATCCTGACCCGAACCCATCCTGACCCGAACCCATCCTGACCCGAACCCATCCTGACCCCTTTTTGACCTCTGAACCCATTCTGACTTGAACCCGTCCTGACCCGACACCTAACCCGACCCGACCCGCCCATTTTGCAAGGCCTAATTGTAATCAATGCAAACTCACTACCCCAGCTGGGCAGGTCCGGTTTTCTGCCTCTTGAGAAAATAGAATTACCAACAAAATCAAACATACCGTTACATATTTACATCTATACCATTGTATCATACATTACCTACCAAAAGTAGCCTCAATCTCTTCACAAATTTGTATGGAAAATTGCAAGATTAAGCGCCTGGGATGCCAACAAAAAAAAAGAGCACCAGAATCACAATCTTGTCTAAACAGGTGCCAATTTTGGAATCATATACTTTTGACTGCATAAGTTAAGATCACGATTTATCTCTAACTAGTAATGTTTAAGAAGTGAAATGGGTTAAAAGTTATCTGAAATGTACTTTTGAGTCGATTTCACGAATCATCACTATGGTTTGGCCCAAATTACGGATATCATTCCTCAATGAAATTAGATAGGATGTATGTAAAACTCAAAACCATTAATGCATCCTGTACCAGTGAAATGTCACTGGATGGTGTCATTGGTTTGTGTGAGAGTTGATACTGTTTGATTGCTGCCATGAGGGGAGTAAGCCGAGTATGCGTGCGTACATGCACACACTTCACTAAGGTGGATGTCAGCAGAGACTAGGCGATACGAGTACACAACGTGAAGAGATTTGGTCTGCCAGCATCATCTAACACATGCACCACTTCATCTGTTAATGTGATCCATATCCAGGTGCCAGATGGCTGGGACCAAGGGTGTATTTTTTTTATGAACAAGGACAAAATCAAATTTTTGGGCATACCACAGGACTATTCGTGCAATTTAATACTATATTTTTACATACATACACCAATTATTTTTAAAAGAGTAAATTGCTATTTTCGTCCTTGTGGTTTGGTGAAAATTGTGTCTTTAATCCAATAGTTTGTTTTTTCGCATATGGGTCCCTGTGGTTTACAAATCTTGTCATACTCATCTAGTCCGTTAACTCCATCCAAAATTTCCGTTAAATGAGGGGTATATTGGTCATTTTACATATATGTTTTTATTTTTCTTTTTTTAAACCGGATTTAATATATACTCTTTAAATACATTGCTATTTTAGTCCCTGTGGTTTGAGCGTATTTGCCAATTTAGTCCAAAAATAACCACCACACCACTACCCGTCACAAGAACCACCGAACCACCACCACCGCCTCATCACAAAGCCACCAACACCACACCAGAGCGCCCACCACCACCACGCACATTGGATCGTCGCTACCATGCAAACCCTAAAAATCGACAATCAATATTGGACTTGTAACATACTACTTCGAAAATGCACATCAAACCCTACTAATACCTCTACAATACTCGTTTTCAAGGGTCTAGGGTCTACATGGTGGTGGTGATCTAGTGTGTGATGGTGAAGATCTAATGTGTGGTGGTGGAGATCTAATGTGTGGTGGTGGTGCCCGTCTGGTGTGGTGTTAGTGGTTTTATGATAGGGTGGTGGTGATGATTTGGTGGTTCTAATGGAGTGGTGGTGGTTTTGCAGCGTGTTGGTGGTGTGGTGTGTAAATACGAGGTCCAACTCTAGATGGTTCCGGTCTTGTTGAACTTCGATTTACCGATGCTCTCTGAAGCTTCACACCTACGCACAATGAAAACAACACCTGTTAAGGCGTTCCAAGGGGGAAATATCCCTGGAACGACCCTCCGGCGTGAGAGTAAGTATTGGTTGAATGGAAATATGTGATAGGGATAACTAAAGGGGAGCTTTTGTGTGTATTCTTTTGTGAGGACATCGATCCTCCTTACCTGGTATTTATAGTGTTTGCCTGCTGCAATCGTGTGCTGATTTACAGGGATTATTCCCCGATAAATCCATTACCTTTTATATTCTCCGACCGTTACTGAATTATCGGTTATGATTGGGGTGATTCCGATGTAATTAAATGTGGGGCACATGTCATGCTAGCTTACCCGTTCCGCCGCATTGGCCGGGCTTTCGGGTTCGGGTTGTAAATTGGTAAAACTCTCTTGCTGATTTCATTGATCTGAAGATATATTTATACAAGGAGAATCATAACTAACTATGAGATATACAAGGAAAAGATATACATGATAAATATAATACAAAACTAATATTAATCTAAAATAAACCACTCGGTCAACAAGGGTTGACCGGATCCAATATTTGCGTAGCTAATAGGCCCTCGCAGTTGGAGCTGTAGCAGGGCGGATGCTCAAACTGGATTTGAAACGTTGAAACAGTGAGCGAGGGAGGCCCTTGGTGAAGATGTCTGCATATTGATAATCTGCGGGGATGTGAAGCACCCGAACGGAACCGATACGGACTTTTTCACGTACAAAGTGAATGTCGATTTTAACATGTTTGGTCCGTTGGTGATGGACTGGATTTTCAGTCAAGTAAACCGCCGAGATGTTATCACAATAGACGATGGTGGCCATGCGAACCGGAACATGTAACTCGAGAAGCAAATTTCGCAGCCAGCTAGTCTCGGCAACTGTATTGGCGACTCCCTGATATTCAGCCTCAGCACTAGATCGTGAGATGACAACCTGTCTTTTGGATGACCAAGAGACGAGAGTGTCTCCAAGAAACACACAGTAGCCGGAGGTGGAGCGTCTGGAGTCAGGGCAACCCCCCCAATCAGCGTCTGAATATGCTGTGAGTGCAATGGATTTGGAAGGGGTGATATGCAAGCCGTGATTTAATGTTCCCTTAAGCTATCGTAGTATCCGCTTGAGGAACACAAAATGAGGCTCCCATGGATCGTGCATAAAAAGGCAGACTTGTTGGACCGCGTAAGCTATATCCGGGCGAGTGAACGTTAGATACTGTAGGGCCCCGGCGAGGCTGCGGTATAATGTGCCATCCGTGAGTGGGGCACCGGCACACGCACTGAGTTTGGAGTTAGTGTCAGTGGGTGTAGAGCAAGGCTTGCAGGCTGTCATATTGGCGCGAGCAAGGATATCTGAAGCATAGGATTCTTGTGACAAGAATAACCCACCGTTGCGAGAGTCGACATTGATGCCCAGAAAATGATGAAGTTTGCCCAGATCTGTCATTGCAAATTCCTGAGACAAAGATGAGATAATTTGCTGTAATAACCTGTTATCGGAAGCGGTTAGTATGATGTCGTCAACATATAATAGATAAGCCATACGAGATCCTTGCTTGTAGACAAATAGGGAGGAGTCACTTGTGGTGCTGCGGAAACCACATTTGGATAAATAAGTAGCAAAGCGGTGGTACCACGCACGTGGCGCCTGTTTCAGCCCATATAATGACTTTTTGAGTCGGCAGACGTGCTTGGGCTTGGTAGAGTCAATGAAGCCGGGTGGTTGGAACATGTAGACCATTTCTTGGAGGTCACCGTGTAAAAATGCGTTCTTGACGTCCAGTTGGTGAATTGGCCAAGATTTGGAGACGGCAAGAGTGAGGACCGTCCGAAAGGTGGTGGGTTTGACCACCGGGCTAAAAGTGGCGTCACAATCAATCCCCACTTGTTGACTTTTTCCATTTACAACCAGTCGGGCTTTGTATCGCTGTAAAGACCCATCCGCATGAAATTTGTGGCGAAAGAGCCACATACATCTGATAACATGACTGTCGGTAGGTCTCGGTACCAGTTCCCATGTTTCATTAGCTATTAATGCCCGATATTCATCGTTCATGGCCGCACGTCAGTTAGGATCGGAGAGGGCAGTGAGGTGGGATTTTGGTAAAGGGGAGATAGGGGGAGAGGTGGTGGTATGTAGGTTTAGCGGGTATCGTGGTGGCAAGGTGCCGTCACGAGAGCGGGTGGTCATAGGATGGGTGTTGGTGATAGGAGGGTTGGGGTGAGGTGGGGAAGGGGTGTCGGTGGAAGGAGTAAGCGGGGGGGAGGGGCAGGAGGGCGGGGAGGTAGTAGTCGGGGATGGTGGGGAAGATGGGTCGGTGTTGGGTGTGGGAGTATGAGAGGGGGGTGGCGGTGGGGTTGCCGTGGTGGGGTTGGGGTAGGAGGGGGGTCGTCTAGAGTAGGTACGGGTGATAGGAGGGGGTGGAGTGTGCAAGGGTGATGGAGTGGGGAGGGTTCAGGTGGAGTGTTGAAGGAAGGTGGGGGTTGGAATAAGAGAGGGGAAGGGTCCGGGTCAAAGATAGAGTAGTCGGTAGCGGTGTGAGGTTGGGAGGCATACGGGAAAGTCGTCTCGTCAAAGGTGACATGACGAGACAGGATGATTTTACCGGTGGACAGTTCGAGACACCGATATCCTCGGAAATCGGTGGGGTAGCCAAGAAAGACACACAGAGTAGAGCGTGGGGCAAGTTTGTGGGGTCGAGTGGCGGAAAGATTAGGGTAGCAGGCACAACCAAAAACACGGAGATGGGAGTAGGAGGGTTGTTTTCGGTAAAGGATGGAGGTAGGCGTGTGGGATTGTAAGAGGTTGGATGGAAGGATGTTGTGTAGGTAGACCGAGGCGTGGAGTGCCTCAACCCAAAAGTGTGGTGGCAGGGACGCATGAGCTAAAAGAGAGAGCATGATCTCGTTAAGGCGTCGGATCATGCGTTCCGCCTTCCCGTTTTGTTGGGAAGTGTGAGGACAAGAAAATCAAAATTGTAAACCGTTGTTGGTGGCGTAGGATTTAAAACTGAGGTTATCAAATTCACCACCTTTATCACATTGAAAACTTTTAATGGGTAGGTTAAATTGGGTGTGTATGTATTTTTGAAATTGGGTGAACTTTCCAAAAGTTTCAGATTTGAATTTTAACGGGTAAATCCACGCGTAGTGAGAAAAGTCATCAATTAAAATCATATAATATTTGTATCCCCCTTTACTGGGAATTGGGGATGTCCACAAGTCACAATGCACAATATCAAATGGTAAAATAGTAACTGAAGTAGATAAATCAAAAGGCAACCGTTTATGTTTTGCAATTTGGCAAGAGTGACAAAACGAAACAATAGACTTTTTATTACATGAAATCAAATTACGAGAAGACAAAAAATGCATGACGGGTTGGCCGGGATGACCAAGCTGAGGATGCCAAAAACCAGTAGACGAGTCGGATGAGGCCACAAACGTGGTTGCTTTATTGAGATGGGTGACTGGGTAGAGTTGACCGGTGCTATTATGCCTGCTCAGGATCCTCCCATCCTGAAAATCCTTGATGGAAAAACCATGTGGGTCAAATTCAACAGATACATTATTATCAATTGTAAATTGACGGACAGAAATAAGATTTTTGACGATGTTGGGGGTGTATAAAATGTTGTTAAGTTGAATCGGTTTTGAGGGGTGGGGTAAAGTGGTGTTTCCCGATCCGAGAACCGGCATGCGTTGTCCATTCCCAACAAATATAGATTTAATAGAACAAAACTGAGATGGAATCGAGATGTTACCTTGGTCAGAGGTCAGATGAGAGGAAGCTCCCGTGTCCATGAACCAGGGGTCATCCGAATTCCCGGGGTCCATAGACATCGCGTTAAAAGCCGTGGCAAGATCAGTGGGCTGCAGTGGATCAACATCAGCAAAGTGGGCCTGGGCAGTCCTAGCAGTGGGCTGTTGGGCTCGGGAGTTGTTATTGGGCCGAGGTGTCCATAGGGCAGCCCAGCCCGGTTGAGTAGGGTATGGGCAAGGGGGAACAACCCAGTAAGTATAGGGGTTGGGCCATTGAAGAGCAGCCCAGAGTGGAGGGGTATTCATCGGACCAGGCCTATTTTGGGGCGCTGGTCGAGAATTGCGGGAGGGAGCTGAAGGCCGGCGCTGCTGCGAGCAACGCGGCTGTTGCTGCGGCGAGTCTTGGCGGCGGGTTGGCGGTGCGGATCAGTGGAGATAGTCGGGATGATCCGTGGCAGGGGGTTTCGTACCGTCAATGTGATCGAGTACGTCATAGCCTTGAGCATGAAGTTTAAACAGCTTGACCCAGGTAGAGTAGGAGACTTTGGTACCGTCAAGAATACGTATTTTGTGTTGTATGTTGGTGACGGTGTAGACTGGGTGAAGGGGAGAGGAAGGCTGCGATTTTGCCGAAGCAATAGCAGCAGGTTGCTTGGGAGGGTCGATGTCAGCCATGGCAGACAATCGAAAAGGGAGAAGAAGGATGTGGGTTAGGGCTGGCCGAAGCCAAAGCGAAGGTGGATCGGTATAGAGCTAGGCTCTGATACCATGTAAATTGGTAAAACTCTCTTGCTGATTTCATTGATCTGAAGATATATTTATACAAGGAGAATCATAACTAACTATGAGATATACAAGGAAAAGATATACATGATAAATATAATACAAAACTAATATTAATCTAAAATAAACCGCTCGGTCAACAAGGGTTGACCGGATCCAATATTTGCGTAGCTAATACGGGTACCCGGTCTTGTGTGGGTTATTTGTACCCTACATCTACATGGTGATTCCATCATGGGTGGTGGTGATATGGTGTTTTATGCCAAGGTGGTGGGATTTTTGGACTGAATTGGCAAACATGTCCAAACCACAGGGACTAAAATAGCAATTTATTTAAAGGGGATATATTAAATAGGGTTTAAAAAAATAGAAAAATAAAACATAAATGTAAAATAACCAATATACCCTTCATTTAACGGAGAATGTTGGATGGAGTTAACGAACTGGATGAATATGACAAGATTTGTAAACCCAGATGCGAAAAATAAACTATTGGATGAAAGTGACAATTTTCACCAAACCACGGGGACGAAAATAACAATTTACTCTTTTTAAAATATACAAAATTGTTAAAACAAGGTGTTTTGGGTCAACCCAACCTCGACCTGCACCAGAAATTTTCTATTTTAACATGGCAATTTAATTCATTGCCTGATCTGTCCAAGCTTGCCACCTTTAACCATTGGTAGGTTATTATTAGCTTTAAGGTAAAAGTAAATAATGTGTGAGAACATTCTTACCTCAATTGTTTGCATAATGATGGTTCTCGAAGATAGAGATATATGCAGTCTTTGTGATTGTTTAATGAAGTAGCTACGGAATATACTATTGATCCGTTTCAGCAGATATTCTTTGGAGCAAGGACTCGAGTTGTCCTGCAATCGGAGTCCCAGACTCGTTATTTAACTTGGCAGAAGGCAATGATTTAATGCATCCAAGAATGTGCTTAATATCAAAATTAAGCCTGCCAAAAATAAATATATAAGATATTACAAATAGATAAATAGCTGATACCGTTCAATCCAAGGTAAGGTGGCAATATGGGTTGGTCAAACATGATGGGAAACATGTCAAGATTGGCAATTTTACGATGGCTCTGGCAGATTGGTTTGCCCTGCCAAAACTTCTTTTTGTCAAAATTTATCAATTTTATTAATAGACTAATGTAATAGACATGAATCAAAAAGTATATTATTAATACAATAGTGTAGCTCTTTTTTACTTTTTATAAAACGAGCTAGAAGGTTGCACTTGAATACATTTTAGGCAAACTTTAACCCATTTGACATGTTTCATATTCAGCTAAGTTTTATATTTAGCCGTTGCACTTGTTGGGTTGGATTGAATCACCCGGATAGACTAATATTTAGGTAAATTGACTGAATATGCCACGTTTAAAGTTGGAGACATTAATTCTACACTGGATAAATTCCTCGTCAAGTTAAAAATATCACATTTTTCTAGTTATATAACTATGTCAAGCGCTGATGCATCCGAAGAAAGCACTAACTATTATCTACCAAGTTTATTGAACACATTTAATAAGAAGTGTGTATGTAACTTCACATAGCTGAATTTCCAAATACTGAAGTACAATGATCAACATTGTAAACAACATGAATAAAATTTAAGAACCTGGCTTTCGCTTGTGGACTGTTGATATCCACATGTGCAAACGCATCAGAGATTTGTATGTCAAAGATGATGGTAACTTCTCTGCAAGATCGATACATACAATGTAATTACAATTATTGATGAAAGTATTGGTCAGATCATAATTAGATCAAAATCCATAAAAAGCTCAAACAAAAGCTCTTAGCTAGAAAAAACTTAGCACCAGAAGTCTTATTTGAATTAAAGATCATAATATTGTTTTATTAATAAGGCTCACTTGAATATTTTTTGAACATCTGCCTCATGCAAAGTCCGAGAAAGCACACGTTGAAGATATCCAACTTCCTGAAAATAAATGCACAACAAATCCATTTAACAAAGAAAACAAACACATTTATAACAAGGCCAGCTAGATGTAGCAGCTGAAAAAAATACAAATGGGAATACTGATAACATTATCAGCCTCATGGGCATATGCTGCAAGTTGATACGCAAAAGGGAAAGGGAAAAACAGAGGATATATTATATACTAGCACATATAAACGACAGCTAACTTCCTATAAAATATAAATCAAGTAAATTTACATTAGATTAATTACCTTTGTGAGTGATCGAGCAAACTGACTAGGTTGTACATCAGTTTCATCTACTCGGTTCCATGATTCAATTATTGTGGCAATCCACAGAGATGAACTAACAACCTTTCCCTCATTATTTGCACCAGCTTTGTATGTATTTCATCTCGATGCACTTTATAATCCTAAATCATTTCCAAAGATAAAGTAATGATAAACTAAAAGGTATCATAATTAATTAATGTCCATGTAAACACTACCTGTGACACTCGTTTGATCTCTGTTAACAGTAATCTTTTTCGCGTCTCAGGTACTTTCAAGAAAAGAATCTTCCTAATTTCTTATATACATATGAATGAAAATGTCTCATAAAACTTGAGAAAGTATAGCCCCACTTAATAACATTTTTCTACATAAGAACAGCTTTGAAATGTGCACCTAACTATTTAATAATATCAATTGAAGGAGACGGCACCTACCAGGGATAATATGTAACAACCTTGGAATTTTTTTTATAAGTATATGATTATTATTAATAAAAAAATGTTATGTGTATATATTTTACGTATGCATGTTACATGCATGTATGTATATTGGTAGTTTACGTATATACGTACATTTATAAGCTTGAAATGCATACCCACGTGTGTAAATATACAAACTTTTACGTATGCATGTTTGTATATCACCTAATACACGAACCAAACTCACGCGTGTATTCATGCCTATGATTATATGCTATAAATTATAAAAGAACATTTGAATGACGTGTTTTTATATACATAATTTAAACTCGTATATGTACATATAAATACAACTTACGGGTATATATCACTACAAGAAACGTCAGTATTAGCGGCGCCGGTATTAGCGGCGACAGCGTCATTAGCGGCGACAGTAATAGCGGCGACACAATTAGCGGCGACATGTCGCCGCTATTGCTCTTTAATCCGTTTCCAATTTTGACCAACAGATCTGACCGTTGATCGTGCAACAAATCTAACGGACAGGGATTGATCGTACTTAACCAATAGCGGCGACACTATTAGCGGCGACATGTCGCCGCTATTGGTTAAAAAATATACCCAGGTCGCGACCGATTCCCTCCACACCTCCATTCCCTCCTAATTTTTCCCTCCATCTTCGATCCCTCTCCCTGTGCCCCGACCACCACTTTCCGCCCACCACCCTCCGGCCACCACCCTCCGGCCACCACCCTCCGGCCACCAACCGATCGCGACCCGCGACCCGCAACCCTTCCCTCTTTCTCCTCCTCTTGCCTTCCGAGCACCACCCCTACCGAGCACCAACCTCCGGCCGCGGTCACCGCCCCTTTTCTCCTCCTCTTGCCGCCTGGCACCACCCGATCCACCACTGCAACCGCTGCTGCAACCCAACAGCACCACCACCGCTGCTGCAACCCACCACCACCACTGATTTTAGGTATAAATTTTGATTTTGTATGAATTTTGATTTAGTTGTGGTAAAATATTATTTAGGTATGAATTTTGATTTAGTTGTGTTATTGGGTGAATTATTTAGGCATAAATTTGGGATTTAGTATGTATTTTGATTTTAGTTGTGTTGAAACATTATTTAGCTAGAATTTTTGATTTAGTTGTGTTATTTGATGAATTTATTAAATTATTTGTTTATAATGTTTATTAATTAGATGTTAGTTTAGGTATTTTGTTGGTTGAAAATTATTATGTTAATAATGCTTAATAATTAGATTATTTAGGTGTTAATAATGCTTAATAATTAGTTTAGGTGTTAGATTATTTATGTTAATAATGCTTAATAATTAAATTATTATGCTTTGTTGATGAATGTGTTTATGTATTTTGTAGGTTAGAAATAAATGGATTTGTGTATTTTGCTAGTTAGTTGATTAAAAATTAATTGGGTATTTGATATTTGGAAGTTAGTTGATATTTTGTAGGTTAGAGATTATTTTGAAGCAATTACTAAGAAAACCAAAAGAAATATGATATTAGTTGAACCAATTATTGTATGTTATAAGCTTTTAGGTTTCGTTACTTCATTCTAATCATCACGAGCTTAGAAATACCCGCCCGAAATTGATTTAGTAATTAATTTCGGGTTGTCCCTGTTTTGGGACTGCTTTTTGAATATTTTATCTCATTTAGGATATGAATGTGTATTGCATATTGTTTGTTTAAGAAAATTTGGTCATTTTCTCTTTGCTCCTCGGGTATATATTTCTATATACTTGGGAGCTAAGAGGAAATGCTGCCGAATTTTTCTTAAACAAACAATTATGTAATACATGTTCATATATGAGATAAAATATTCAAAAAGTGGGTATAGCAGCCTACCCTTTGGAATTCTCAATCTATTGTCCTACTTTTTGTTTGATAAATAATGTATCGGTGGAAAATGATTTATTAGTTGTGTTATTTGATAAATAATGTTGGATATAATGATATAAACTTAACTTAGTTTATTTAGCCTTTTATGTAACTTATGGCTTATGGTTTTCTGATAATTTTTCCCTTCTCTTTATGTATATGATATTTAACTAGCTCAACCGTCAACCGTAACGCGTGTACTACCGTTGCTAAATCGTCTTGTGTTTGAAGCTGCTATTGAGGTATTTTTCTAATTTTTTCTTTTAGAATTTATGCTAATTGTTTGCATATTTTAAATTAGTTGTGTTAATTATTAGGTTTTACTTGTATGAATTATGCTATAATATTAGTAAGTTGGTATGAATTGTATGAATTATGCTAATTGTATGAATTATCATGTTAATTATATAAATCTTTTGTACTTTAATTTGGCTAAACAAAATTAGTTAGTTATTATGAAAAACAATTGTAATAATGTATATTATCATTTGACTTTTACAGTAATTCGTTATTGTTTATATTAGTAGGTTTTAGGGTTTTGGTAAGATTCATTCTGATAATCACGAGCTTAGTAATTCCTTTTTGTTCATGTTTTGTGGATAATTTTTCATCCACTTAAATCCTAATATATTTTGCAGTTCCATAATCATGCCTATCGATAAAAGTTGGCTTCTTAATCCGAATCGTAGATCACCTGAGTATCAACAAGGACTCAGCTCTTTTATAGATATGTGCGAAAAACTTGTGGACAGTTATGGCCAGATTCGATGTCCATGTATGAAATGTCAGAATACGGTATTATTAGGATGGGTTAAAATGAAATATCATTTAGAAATATGGGGCATGTGCCGGTCGTACAAGGATTGGATCTATCACGGTGAAAGTTTAATTCCTGAAGTTGTAGTTGAGGAAAACATTGCGCCAACAAACGAAATGGCTGACGTTATCGAAGACGTTATGGAGGAGAGTAGCGGTCTCCATGAGCAGAGTAGTGGTATCCATGATGATTTTGAGAACTTGTTAGAAGAAGTTCAATCAGAATTATATCCGGGTTGTGCTAAGTTTTCTTCCCTTGATTTTTTAGCAAAGCTTATGCATATCAAGGTGAAGAATAAATGGACTAATAGCTCATTTGATGAGCTTCTTGAGTTGTTACAATCTTCACATCCTGAGGGTAATAAAATCCCACCTTCTCATTATATAGCAAAAAGGACATTAAAAAAGATTGGTTTAGGATATGAGTCGATACATGTGTGCAAATATGATTGTGCTCTTTTCTGGGGAGAAAACCTTTTATTAGAAAAATGTCCCGTTTGTAATGAGAGTAGGTGGGTTGATACAAATACAAAGGGCAAGAAGTTACCTCACAAGGTGTTACGATGGTTTCCTTTAACCCCGAGACTACGAAGATTGTATTCTTCAAGGCACACGGCAAAAGATATGATTTGGCATAGTACCGGACGATCAGAAGAGGGTACGATGCGACATCCTGTTGATGGTACCTCATGGAAAGATTTAGACATAAAGTACCCGACCTTCTCAAGGGAACCGCGAAACGTTCGCCTAGGGCTTGCAGCCGACGGTTTTAATCCATTTGGTAACATGAGTTCGGCTCATAGCACGTGGCCGGTTGTACTCACCACATACAATCTGCCTCCATGGTTATGCATGAAAGAGTCATCATTTATGTTGTCATTGTTGATTCCTGGCCCTAAATCACCGGGGAAAGACATGGATGTGTTTCTTAGGCCGTTGGTGGATGAGCTTAAGCAGTTGTGGGTGTCAGGCGTACGTAGTAAAGACGCGGCGACAAACACGTTCTTTACAATGAAAGCGGCTATGTTATGGACTATAAACGACTTTCCAGCTCGTAGTAGTTTATCTGGTTGGAGTGGGCAGGGTTACAAAGCATGCCCGACTTGTAACGAAGACACTCCTTCTATGCGTGTTACAAATAAAGTTGTATATGTTGGTCATCGGCGATTCTTAGATGCTAACCATGAGTGGAGAACAAGTTTAAAATTTAACGAAGAACCCGAGATCAGAGCCCCTCCGAAACAGTTTAATGATACAGACATAGAAGCTCAAATTAGTCGTCTACGCCATCGTTTGCCGGGTAAACATCCCGATTTTGGAGGTGTAAAATCAAAGCGGGAGGAGTTTGAGTTAAACTAGTCGAAACGAAGCATATTTTTTGAACTTGAGTATTGGTCTTCTCTGCAGCTAAAACATAACCTAGATGTGATGCATATCGAAAAAAACGTGTGTGACAGTTTGTTGGGTACTCTTCTAATGAATGAAAAGAGCAAAGATACGCCAAATGCACGCGTTGACTTGAAAAATCTAAATATTCGAAGTAGGCAGTGGTTGGAGAAAAAGAATGGCAAGTGGTATAGTCCACACCCAAAATACTCAATGAAGATCAGTGATCGAAAGTTATTTTGTGAGTTTATAAAGGATGTTAAATTGCCTGATGGGTTCGGATCTAATATCAGGAAGAGAGTGGTAGATAACAATACTAATATTACTGGGTTGAAATCTCATGACTGTCATATTCTCATGCAGCGTTTAATACCGATTGGGGTTAGATGCTTTTTGACCAAAGATACTTATACACCAATAGTTGATCTTTGTACGTTTTTTAAGCAACTCTGCTCAAGAACACTATTGGTCGAGGATATGAAGAAAGCTAAGGATGCCATTCTTATAATATTGTGCAAGTTAGAGCTGATCTATCCTCCGGCGTTTTTTGACATTATGGTTCATTTAGTTTTGCATTTACCTGATGAAGCGATTCGTGGTGGTCCTGTATGTATGAGATGGATGTATCCGTTTGAAAGATATATGAAAAAACTAAAAAATTATGTCAGAAACAAAGCAAGGCCGGAAGGTTGTATAGCTGAAGGTTATGTTGCTGAAGAAGCTCTATCATTTTGTTCGAGATACCTTCGAGATGTTGAGACTCAGTTTAATCGCCCTGACAGAAACGAGGATGTCATTATCCAAAAAAGAAACGTGTATGCATTTGAGTCTAAATGTCGTCCGGCTAGTGCAACAAAGATGAAATACCTTTCTCCAAGTGAAAAGCTTAAGTTAGAATGGTTTGTGCTCGATAGCTGTCAAGAAGTCAGAGATTATATGAAGTAAAGTTTCCTATCTTTAACTTTGCATCATTAATTAAATATATTTCATTGTCACTTATTGTATATTTTTATCAATATTGTAGTGAATTTAAATCTGAATGTCCACATGAGGATATTAAAATCAAATTTCCATCATGGTTCCTCGAGAAGGTAATCTATATCTAACACGTGTTACTATATATTTGTTAGGTATTCCATATATAACACGTGTTAGTCTATATTTTCTTAGGTTTATTCGATGAAAATACAAAATTCTCCAAAATTTCACTCAGAGTTGTATGCTCTTTCAATGGGTGCGGATGTAAATGCCTATACTTACACTGCTTGCATAGTCAACGGTGTTAGGTTATGGTAGTTGATCGTGACGCGCAACGCACAACGCAAAACTCTGGTGTTTTAGTGGAGGGAGAGAATGGTGAGAAATATTATGGGCAACTTGAGGAGATTATTGAATTGCATTATGCAAATGGGTATTCAACTGTCCTATTTCGTTGCAAATGGTTTGATACTCGAAGGGGTGTTTCATATGACAATAATATCATTAGTATCAACACAGAACGTGAATGGGACAAAGACGATCAACTCATATTTGCCTCTCAAGCTAAACAAGTGTTCTACATCCAAGAACCTTCTCGAAGAAATCAAAACAATAATCACCGGTGGGTCGTCGAGAATGTTAATCATCGAAAAATTTGGGATCGCCCTACAACCAATGATGGTGTCATGGAGAACATTCAAAATGTTGACAATGACTTGACAGAAGATCTTGACGTTGTTCACAACCACTCTTCATCTAATAGCATACTTTTCATTGACTTCACACAATACTTTCATAACATACCTACTCATGTCACCGATGACGAGACTCCAAGTGAAGTTAATCCGCCAACTGTTACCGCTGAAGAGGTGTTTGAAGACGAGGATGATTATGATGAGGACGAATCTGATTATGACACCGAAGAGTCTGACGAAGATACTGAAGTATATGAGGGTGACTCTGATTGAAACATTTGTTAGGATTTGTATATGTATTTATTTATTTAAACCTTTGTTTGTATTTCATGTTGTACTACAAAACTTTCTTCTTATTTTAACATTATGTTCTAAATCTTATATTTCAAGACATGATTTCATTGTGGATTGTTTTCGCATACCTTATGGCTGATGTGATGAGTCACGGAGGTGATGGCGCGGGGGATCCACCACTTCCTCCATTTGACACTCATGGAAGTCACGCGTTAGACGGTAATGGTTATTATAATTAATTTATATACTATGTTTATTCAATTATTATTAATATATGATGCAATCAATGATTTTTTAATCTGATTACAGGCACACCTTCTCGTAAAACAAGAGGCAAGGCGAAAAATAAGAAATTGCAGCAAGAGCTAGCTAAAAAGGGAGGACCTTTATCTCTACCCTTTGATAGAGCTGCCACGTATACCCCCGTTGGCGAACTTAATGATATGTTTGTTCGCGAGGTGGGGATATACATGGAAGCTAATTTACCTTTTAATGTTCGTTCGTATGAAAATCTTTCCGATGCTCAGAAGAATGCTTTGGAAGAGCATATGGCGGTAAAATTTTATAAGTTATATGTTTGTTATTCATTTTTACATAAATAACTTTTATTTTGTTGAACTTAAATGTAGCGACGCTTTGACTTTGATGAGATATTGCGAGATCGTGAGCGCGCACAGATAGAGGGTGGAATCCGTGCGGTGTTTCTCAAACGATTTAGAGATCGAAAAAAATGTGGCAAAAAAATCATTTTGATCGGGTTGGAGGCTACGATAATGTAGAACAAGCAAGGGTCAATCCTCCAACAGGAATGAATCATGATAATTGGAACAAAACCGTTGACTATTTTATGAGTGACGCATATAGGAATGTGTCAAGTTCAAACAAATCAAATCGTCAACAACAAATATATACAAACCGTGGGGGATTGCTTCATATAGTAGTTATTGTTATAAGCAGGTAATGATTTAAATTTATATATTTGTGTATTATATATTAGTATTTTTTAATATATAATATACTTTTTAAAAACATAATAAAAGCAGACTTGAGACGTTTCATGATGCTCATACTGGTAAAGAAGGGACATTTGATAGCGAGGTAGCAGAGCAACAATATGTAAGTATTTCTTAAAAGTATAATTTTTAAATATATATTTATGTATGTATAAATATGTTGATATATTTTTGTTAATTAATACAGAACCAATTAAAGGAAAGGTTTGATGAGCTAAGTCAAACCCAAAATCAAGAAAGTGGATCATCAACGCTAAATGAAGTCGATATCTTTGAGTCGGTGTTGGGACAACGGCGTGGACATATTCGGGGGATTGGGCGTAAACCATTTTCATCTGCAGGGACGAGTTCTTTTGTTCATGATCATGAACAAACTCCTCAGTCGTTTACACAGGTAAGTGCATCATAGTTGGATGTGTTAACTTCATCATAGTTCACTTAGGTTATTATGACTTTTTATCCCTAAAATAGACTTTAATTATCTAAGTTTAGCTTAAACGGGTCAAAATGGGTGAAAACAACATGATTTGAGTTAAAACGGGTCAAAATGAGTTAAACTTGGATGTGTTAAGTTCATCATAGTTCACTTAGGTTTATTATGACTTTTTATCGCTAAAATAGACTTTAATTATCTAAGTTTAGCTTAAAGGGGATAAAATGGGTGAAAGCGACATGATTTTGTGTTTAAATGGGTGAAAATGACTTAAAGTTGGATGTGTGTAACACCCGTATTTTTTTAGCAAGAAATAAAAGAAAAAGGAAGAAAAAAGAAAAGAAAATAAAAGAAACTAAAAAGGAGGGACCAAAAGTGCCAAATGGGCAAAGTTATTATTTATTTTGTACAAAAGGAGGGCATGGTCGCCCATTACCTCCTGCACATTTCTTTGCATCGGTTTTTAGAGAGAGAAACAGCAGGAACTTCGATTCTTAGAGAGAGAAAGAAGAAGAAATCAGATTCAAGGTAAGAATTGATGTTTTTAAGTTGTGTTTGAGCTAAGAAACCGAGAAATGCATGTTCTTATGTGTATGTGTGTTCGGGTTTGTGTGTTTAGACACATCTAGGCTTTCGAATCCTTTGGAAAAGCTCGAGCAGAAGAGTTTGAACTTGAAGAGCAGCTAAGGTGAGTTCTAGACCCTTTTTACTGATTTTTAAACATTTTAGGGCTGGAAATGCATATATATATGTTTTTGTAAAGTTTGGGATGATACCCGTATGAAATGAATGTATGCATGTTTATGTTTATGCTAGATTTATGCCTAGAATCATGTGTATATGTTTAGAACTAGGCATTATGATGTTTGGGACTTGGGTTATGGATTAGACACATGAACAGGTTGCAAATATGTCTGAAATTGGACTTAGAATAAATAATTACAGGTTGATGAGTCCACCAGTGCTCATACGACCAACAGTGTGGTCGTATGACCAGGAGATATATTTTTTCTAAGTGCTGATGAGTCTAACAGGACTCATACGACCAACAGTGTGGTCGTATGACCAAGTTATATTTCTAAGTGTTGGCCCAATAGGACTCATACGACCAACAGTGTGGTCGTATGACCAGGTGATGTAATTTTCTAAGTGTGTTGAAGAGTCCAATAGGGCTCATACGACCAACAGTGTGGTCGTATGATCAGAACATAATTCTAAGTATGGGATGGTACGACCAATAGTGCTCATACGACCAACAGTGTGGTCGTATGACCAGATGATAAAATCTAAGTTTAAGATGAAAAGTCCAGCAGTGCTCTTACGCCTAACAGGGCTCATACGCCCAGAGGGCTTATACGCCCAACAGGGCTAAAACGCCCAGAATACTTAGAATTTTCAGAAATTCCCTGCAATACCGAAGTTCGAGGTTTTGACAAGGGTTGACTAGGGTTAACAAATGATGATGTTTCATGCATGTAATGATGATTATGGTTAACCTTATTGTTACTGATATTATTATCAGTGTATTATTGTTGACAATATTATTAAAATATTGTTAAGTATGGTATGATGCTACGTATGATGATGAATGTATGATGATGAATGTATGATGATGAATGTATGATGAGTATGTATGATGTGTGTGTATGTTCCTTGTAATTGTGTATGCTTATCTTTCTGAAACTTTACGAATAACGAGAATGAACTAATGAAGTATTATGTATCGTAAAGTGAAAGATAATGAAAGAGGAACATGATGACGAATGCATGTATTAACGAATGAACGAAAAGAAGAATGATGATGAATACATGCATTAATGAACGAACGAATTATGTCTTGCAAGCATTGAATAACGCGATTGGTCCTTCTTTGTGATTGACCATGGTCATGGTACCTCTACCGCTTACCTCTAGTACCGTGGCATACGATTTTCCATCATATGTTGACTACGGCCCGGTAGCTAATAACGATCGGGGTGTAGCATATGGTATTGGTACAATTCACCTTTCAATGCGTGCAAGTAAGTATGAACGGGATTCTTGTCATTCAACCACAGTAATCATAGCCAAGTGCTATGAAGTGGGTAAAGCCTGACAGAATCCACACGAGAAGTTAAAGATAACGATGAATAACGAATGATGAAGATAATAACGAATATTATCTCTGTGTACGTATGATGTATGAACGCACGCACGAAAGGATACTTTTAAATAAGTAAAAGTATGTTTTATTACAAAACTAGAACTCACTTAGCAACGCTGACTTTTATGTATTTTCCAGTTGGCAGGTAGTGTTGCTGAGGATGGCACGAGGCGGCTACTCAGCTCTTTTGGGATGACATTCTTTTGTTAATGTTTTTGTATTGTAATGCAAACAAACGATATTTTGTAACGGGTGTTGTATTACTTTGCAAAAGCATTTATAGTAAATTTAAATTTTCCGCTGCATGGTTTTTACTAAGTTGTATTAAATGTATGTTTTATGGGTAATGACGACCAACTGTGAGGTGCCCGGGAATGGGGCCTTACAAGTTGGTATCAGAGCCAAAGTTTAAGTGAAATGGGTAAATTTTTAAAACAAACCTAAACTTAAACTGAAATTGGGACAGAAAGGAAGAGAATGCCATCTGAGTAGCTGCATGCCATCAGGTATTTTCTTGAAAGTTAACCAGTGTTACGTGCGCATGTTATGTGTTTATGTGTACTGTTAGACTTAGATACTAATATAGTCAGGACAGGTAATGCTCGGGGTGTGAAGAGTAGAGTAAGTGGCTAATCACAACTGGCCACTGTAATTAGGGACTTACTATACTTGACATAAACTGAGCTATTTCCTTGAATGACCGTGTTGGTGTTTAAATCTTCCAGTGTGATAGAAGATGGTCGGTGGTAGATCATCTAAAGCCCCAATTGGTGGAGGCAGTGGCGGAAGTGGTGCGGAACCACGAGCCACAAGAGGAAGGCCTAGACAAGAGAAGAAGGTTCCCGAAGAACCTAATACTACTCCCTCGGGGGGAGTGGATGAGAGTGATGATGTGAGAGCCTCGGTGAAAGAGACAGTGATCGAGGAGGTGCACCAAGTCATGCAGACGAATTTACCGTCTGTAGTGACCGAAGTGATAAAGGCAGTACGTGAAGATGATAGACGGGGGAGGAATCGGTCCTCAGGAAGACAGCAACAGACGAAAGCAGAAACAGTACTATCCGATGATGAAGAGGAAGGGGAAGAAGAGCAGTTACGGGAGACAGCCCGGGGTTGTAACTACGGGGCATTCATGAGGTGCAAACCCCCAACTTTTGATGGCTCTGGTACTGCTACTGATGCTCACCAATGGGTGATGGAAATGGAAGCTGTCCTCGATATTAGTGATTGCCAGGAGGACAAGAAGGTGAAGTTTGCTACCCACTCTTTTACAGGGTCGGCTTTATGCTGGTGGAAAAATATAGTCCAAGCCGAAGGTAGCAGGGCTATAGGGAAGATGAAGTGGGCTGAGTTAAAAAGGCTGGTGATTGAGGAATTCAGTCCTCGTCGGGAAATGGATAGAATTGAGAGAGAGTTCCTGCAGTTAGAGGCAGGGACAATGACCCACCAACAATATACCACCAGGTTTAACGAGTTGGCGCTGTTGGTGCCGGAGCAGGTGACGCCGGTGTCTCGAAAGATCAACCGGTATATTCAGGGGCTGCCAGCTGAAATCCGTTGGCACTTGATTTCTGCCCGACCAAGCACTTTCAGGTCGGCAGTGGATCTGGCGGGAAGGTTATTCGATGAACGGGCTGCTTTGGTAAAGGCTGAGGGAAGCAAGAAAGGAAGTGGAGAGAAGAACTGGCAGGGGAAGAGATTTGGTCGGGGTGATACTTCGACGAACAACAAGAAGGCAAGGGTGGATGACAGCCGAGTGGTCATGTCTGGAGCTGGGGTGAGGAAGTGTGGCAAGTGTGGAAGGGAGCACTCAGGGGAGTGCAAATAGGGATCCAACCTCTGCTTTAAGTGCGGGAGGACAGGGCACATATCAAAAGATTGCCGGATGGGCAAGTGCTTTAACTGTGGAGAAAGTGGCCATATGAGCAGGGACCGTAAGAAGCCGAGGGCTGAGGCTTCAGGGGTAAAGAAGATGGGAAGTGAAGGTCCGAGAGCAAGTGCCAGGGCTTTCACTATGACGCAGGAAGAGGCTAGGACGGACCCCGATGTGGTGTCAGGTACGTTTCTAGTAAATCAAACTCTTGCTTCTGTGTTATTTGATTCTGGTGCTAGTAGGAGTTTCATTTCTACTACTTTCTGTGCTAAATTGCCTGTTAGTAGTAAATGCATTAGTGAGCCTTTTTATGTAGAAACTGCTATTGGTAAGTCCACTAGAGTTACTGATATGATAGAGGACTGTACCATAGAGTTAGAAGGTCATAGGTTTGCTGCTAGATTACATATGATGCCCCTAGGCGGATTTGATGTAGTACTAGGGATGGATTGGTTGGCAACCTATGAAGTGAATATCGTATGTCGAAAGAAGATGATTAGATTGACGGCATCTGACGGGAGTCTGGTGACAATATACGGTGATCGGGTAACGATGATTCCGAAGGTGATTTCGATGGCGGTGGCGGGGAAGTGCATGAGGCGTGGGTGCAACGCCTACCTATGTTATGTAAAGGATGTGGAGACGCCAACACCACAATTATCTGACGTTCCAGTTGTGTGTGAGTTTCCAGATGTGTTCCCGGAAGACTTATCGGGATTGCCACCTGACCGTGAAATTGAATTTCAAATTGACTTAATACCCGGTGCCCAACCTGTCGCTAAGGCACCGTATCGATTAGCTCCTACGGAGATGAAGGAGTTGATGGAGCAACTGCAGGAGTTGCTTGACAAGGGCTTCATTAGACCGAGTATCTCTCCTTGGGGTGCCCCGGTCTTATTTGTGAAAAAGAAGGACGGTAGCATGAGAATGTGTATCGACTACCGTGAATTGAACAAGTTGACAATAAAAATCGGTATCCGTTACCGAGAATCGATGACTTGTTCGATAAGCTCCAGGGTGCCAGTTGGTTCTCGAGGATAGATCTTCGATCTGGCTACCATCAATTGAAAGTAAAGGAGCAGGATATCCCTAAAACAGCCTTTCGTACGCGCTATGGTCACTACGAGTTTCTTGTCATGTCTTTTGGGTTGACCAATGTGCCGGCTGCTTTTATGGATTTGATGAACCGAGTGTGTCAGCCAATGTTAGATAAATCAGTGATTGTGTTCATCGATGATATCCTGATTTATTCGAGAAGCGAAGAAGAGCATGCCGGTCACATTCGGGAAGTACTGGAAACGTTGAGAAGGGAGAAATTGTACGCCAAGTTCTCCAAGTGCGCCTTTTGGTTACGCGAGGTGCAATTTCTGGGTCACGTAGTGAATGCAGAAGGAATAATGGTGGACCCAGTAAAGGTTGAGGCTGTGATGCAATGGAAATCACCAAAGACGCCATCCGAGATTCGTAGCTTCTTGGGATTGGCGGGCTATTATAGAAGATTTATTCAAGACTTTTCAAAGATAGCCTCACCTTTGACAAAATTGACTCGTAAGGACGTGAAATTCGTGTGGGGTCGAGAACAGGAGACGGCTTTTGAGGAGTTGAAGGCAAGACTAACACAAGCTCCTGTCTTGACTTTGCCTGAGGGAAGTGAAGACTTAGTGGTCTATTCGGATGCATCTTATTCTGGGCTAGGTTATGTGTTGATGCAACGTGGAAAGGTGATAGCCTACGCATCTCGACAGCTGAAAACCCATGAAGTCAACTATCCCACACACGATCTAGAATTAGCTGCGGTGGTTTTCGCGTTGAAGATTTGGCGGCACTATCTATACGGGACGAAATGCACAATCTTCACCGACCACAAAAGCTTGAAGTACTTCTTCGAGCAGAAAGATCTTAACATGAGGCAGAGGCGATGGTTGGAACTAATAAAGGATTATGATTGCGAAATCCATTACCATCCGGGCAAGGCCAACGTGGTGGCCGATGCCCTTAGCCGAAAGGAACGGCCTGAGCCGATTCGGGTGAAGGCTTATCAGCTGATCATGACCCCCGATGTGATGACACAGGTTAAGAAGTTCCAAGAAGAGGCTTTCAAAGAAGATCGTCTTAACTCCGAAAGGATGAGAGGTCTAGTTACGGAATTGGGTGAGAACACTCTTGGTGTTAAGACCCGATTTGGGCGAATGTGGATTCCTCGATACGGGGATCTGCGTGGAAGAATTATGGACGAGGCCCATAAGACCCGATACTCCATTCACCCCGGTGCTACCAAAATGTACCACGATATGAAGAAAGATTATTGGTGGCCGGGAATGAAACGCGACGTAGTGGAGTATGTAAGTAAGTGTCTGACTTGCTTACAAGTGAAGGCGGAACACCAGAAGCCCTACGGGAAGATCCAACCGTTGGATATACCCGAGTGGAAGTGGGAACACATCACCATGGACTTTATCACGAAGTTACCACGTACCCCTAAAGGGTATGATGCTATATGGGTGATAGTTGACCGCCTGACGAAGAGTGCCCACTTCCTACCGATCCGCGAAACGTACTCATCTGAAAGATTGGCGGATCTGTTTATCAAGGAAATTGTAGCTCGTCATGGTGTGCCGGTGTCTATTGTGTCTGATCGTGACACCCGGTTTACCTCCAAGTTTTGGAAAAGGTTTCATGATGCGATGGGGACGAGACTACACATTAGTACAGCATATCACCCTCAGACGGACGGTCAGTCTGAGAGGACGATCCAAACACTCGAAGACATGCTTCGGGCGTGCGTGATCGATTTTGGAGGAAGTTGGGATGATCACTTGCCGTTAGCAGAATTCTCGTACAACAATAGCTATCATGCCAGTATTGGCATGCCACCATACGAGATGCTATACGGTAGGAGATGTAGGACGCCCGTATGTTGGGGAGACATTGGGCAGAAGGAACTGGGAGGTGTCGAGGTGATTGAAGCAACGACTGAGAAATTAGAAAAGATCAAAGCCTTCATGAAGGCGGCGAAGGATAGGCAAAAGTCGTATGCTGACAAGAGGCGAAGACCGATAGAGTTCAAGGTTGGTGACCGAGTCATGTTGAAGGTCTCGCCCTGGAAGGGAATCATTAGGTTCAGGAAACGAGGTAAGCTAAGCCCGAGATACATAGGACCTTTCCGGATTGTCGCACGGGTAGGAGAGGTGGCCTATCGACTTGAATTGCCAGATGAGTTAAGTGGAATTCATCCCACATTCCATGTATCTCATCTAAGAAAGTGCTTAGCTGATGAAGACATGGTTGTACCATTGGAGGATATTGAGGTGGATGAGAGACTCAACTACGTGGAGCAACCAGTGGCAATCATTGATCGTAAAGAAAAGAGGTTAAGGAATAAAGTGATTCCTCTTGTGCGTGTACAGTGGAAGCACAGGAAGGGATCCGAGTCTACGTGGGAGACTGAAGAAGAGATGAGACAACACTACCCATATCTGTTTGAGGAATGACAGGTTTTGGGGACGAAACCTATATAAGGGGGGTGGACTTGTAACACCCGTATTTTTTTTAGTTCATCATAGTTCACTTAGGTTTATTATGACTTTTTATCGCTAAAATAGACTTTAATTATCTAAGTTTAGCTTAAACGGGATAAAATGGGTGAAAGCGACATGATTTTGTGTTTAAATGGGTGAAAATGACTTAAAGTTGGATGTGTGTAACACCCGTATTTTTTTAGCAAGAAATAAAAGAAAAAGGAAGAAAAGAAAAGAAAATAAAAGAAACTAAAAAGGAGGGACCAAAAGTGCCAAATGGGCAAAGTTATTATTTATTTTGTACAAAAGGAGGGCATGGTCGCCCATTACCTCCTGCACATTTCTTTGCATCGGTTTTTAGAGAGAGAAACAGCAGGAACTTCGATTCTTAGAGAGAGAAAGAAGAAGAAATCAGATTCAAGGTAAGAATTGATGTTTTTAAGTTGTGTTTGAGCTAAGAAACCGAGAAATGCATGTTCTTATGTGTATGTGTGTTCGGGTTTGTGTGTTTTAGACACATCTAGGCTTTCGAATCCTTTGGAAAAGCTCGAGCAGAAGAGTTTGAACTTGAAGAGCAGCTAAGGTGAGTTCTAGACCCCTTTTTACTGATTTTTAAACATTTTGGGGCTGGAAATGCATATATATATGTTTTTGTAAAGTTTGGGATGATACCCGTATGAAATGAATGTATGCATGTTTATGTTTATGCTAGATTTATGCCTAGAATCATGTGTATATGTTTAGAACTAGGCATTATGATGTTTGGGACTTGGGTTATGGATTAGACACATGAACAGGTTGCAAATATGTCTGAAATTGGACTTAGAATAAATAATTACAGGTTGATGAGTCCACCAGTGCTCATACGACCAACAGTGTGGTCGTATGACCAGGAGATATATTTTTCTAAGTGCTGATGAGTCTAACAGGACTCATACGACCAACAGTGTGGTCGTATGACCAAGTTATATTTCTAAGTGTTGGCCCAATAGGACTCATACGACCAACAGTGTGGTCGTATGACCAGGTGATGTAATTTTCTAAGTGTGTTGAAGAGTCCAATAGGGCTCATACGACCAACAGTGTGGTCGTATGATCAGAACATAATTCTAAGTATGGGATGGTACGACCAATAGTGCTCATACGACCAACAGTGTGGTCGTATGACCAGATGATAAAATCTAAGTTTAAGATGAAAAGTCCAGCAGTGCTCTTACGCCTAACAGGGCTCATACGCCCAGAGGGCTTATACGCCCAACAGGGCTAAAACGCCCAGAATACTTAGAATTTTTCAGAAATTCCCTGCAATACCGAAGTTCGAGGTTTTGACCAGGGTTGACTAGGGTTAACAAATGATGATGTTTCATGCATGTAATGATGATTATGGTTAACCCTTATTGTTACTGATATTATTATCAGTGTATTATTGTTGACAATATTATTAAAATATTGTTAAGTATGGTATGATGCTACGTATGATGATGAATGTATGATGATGAATGTATGATGATGAATGTATGATGAGTATGTATGATGTGTGTGTATGTTCCTTGTAATTGTGTATACTTATCTTTCTGAAACTTTACGAATAACGAGAATGAACTAATGAAGTATTATGTATCGTAAAGTGAAAGATAATGAAAGAGGAACATGATGACGAATGCATGTATTAACGAATGAACGAAAAGAAGAATGATGATGAATACATGCATTAATGAACGAACGAATTATGTCTTGCAAGCATTGAATAACGCGATTGGTCCTTCTTTGTGATTGACCATGGTCATGGTACCTCTACCGCTTACCTCTAGTACCGTGGCATACGATTTTCCGTCATATGTTGACTACGGCCCGGTAGCTAATAACGATCGGGGTGTAGCATATGGTATTGGTACAATTCACCTTTCAATGCGTGCAAGTAAGTATGAACGGGATTCTTGTCATTCGACCACAGTAATCATAGCCAAGTGCTATGAAGTGGGTAAAGCCTGACAGAATCCACACGAGAAGTTAAAGATAACGATGAATAACGAATGATGAAGATAATAACGAATATTATCTCTGTGTACGTATGATGTATGAACGCACGCACGAAAGGATACTTTTAAATAAGTAAAAGTATGTTTTATTACAAAACTAGAACTCACTCAGCAACGCTGACTTTTATGTATTTTCCAGTTGGCAGGTAGTGTTGCTGAGGATGGCACGAGGCGGCTACTCAGCTCTTTTGGGATGGCATTCTTTTGTTAATGTTTTTGTATTGTAATGCAAACAAACGATATTTGTAACGGGTGTTGTATTACTTTGCAAAAGCATTTATAGTAAATTTAAATTTTCCGCAGCATGGTTTTTACTAAGTTGTATTAAATGTATGTTTTATGGGTAATGACGACCAACTGTGAGGTGCCCGGGAATGGGGCCTTACAATGTGTTTAGTTAATCATAGTTCCCTTAGGTTTATTATGACTTTTTATCCCTAAAATAGACTTTAATTATCTAAGTTTAGCTAAAACGGGTCAAAATGGGTGAAAACAACATGATTTGAGTTAAAACGGGTCAAAATGAGTTAAACTTGGATTGTTAAGTTCATCATAGTTCATTTTGGTTTATTATGACTTTTTATTGCTAAAATAGACTTTAATTATCTAAGTTTAGCTTAAACGGGTCAAAATGGGTGAAAACAACATGATTTGAGTTAAAACGGGTCAAAATGAGTTAAACTTGGATGTGTTAATTTCATCATAGTTCATTTTGATTTTTTTATGACTTTTTATTGCTAAAATAGACTTTAATTATCTAAGTTTAGCTTAAACGGGTCAAAATGGGTGAAAACAACATGATTTGAGTTAAAACGGGTCAAAATGAGTTAAACTTGGATGTGTTAATTTCATCATAGTTCATTTTGGTTTTTTATGACTTTTTATTGCTAAAATAGACTTTAATTATCTAAGTTTAGCTTAAACGGGTCAAAATGGGTGAAAACAACATTATTTGAGTTAAAACGGGACGAAATGAGTTAAACTTGGATGTGTTAAGTTCATCATAGTTGTTTTAGGTTATTATGACTTGGATGTGTTAAGTTCATCATAAGTGTGTTTGTTTAACATGATTAATTGACACTTCATATACTTAGCCAAGATATAAATGTATATTTTGTTTTTGTAGGAGCAAATTTCAAGTCTATTTCAAAACGCGCAATTTATGTCACAAATGACGCAATTAATTGCTTCGTAAAAGGCTCCAAATCAAGTCGAAGAAGAGGATTCAGACGAGGGGGAATAGCATAGTTTATGATTGTATGACATTGCGTAATCTAGATTTTAAGCTTTTAAACATGACTTAATTATCTATGTATGATTGTGTAGTGTAATCTAGATTGTAGTTTATGTATAATTTTATGATATTGTGTAGTGTAATCTAGATTTGATAAACCTAGGTTTATTTTGGCTGGAAAACAGGATTTTCAAAAAAAAAAACAAAAAAAATTAAAAAAGACCATTAGTGGCGACATATGTCGCCGCTAATAGTCACAAAATACCATTAGCTGACGACTATTATTAGCGGCGATTTTGTGATTTTTAGCGGCGACACTTTTAGCGGCGATTTTTTGGTCAATAGCGACGAATTTTTAGCGGCGACTTATTAGCGGCGACTAGTCGCCGCTAATAGTAATAGCAGCGACAAATGGGGGTATTAGCGGCGACATATGTCGCCGCTAATGGTCTTCTTCCTTGTAGTGTATATATATACATATATATAAGAACTTACGGGCACACACACATATAAATATATCTATAAATTCCCGGGCACATCTACATATATATACATGTAGCTTACTTCTATAAATGTATATATATATATTTACGGGTATATGTATATATGAAGATACCAAAATTTAACCAAACCAAACCAACAAACAAATTAAACACTACAAACTATCCTATCAACCTACTCTAAACCATCACACTATAACACTACCACTCTAAACTATTCTAGATAACCCACCAAACCACCCCAACCCACTCCCGGTAAACCACCCTCTCTACCCCCGGGTTTTTGCTTTGTTCCACACCAAAAACCGATGGAAACTCCATCCTCTCGACATCATCATAACCCTAGGAGTGGTTGTTGACCTAGAAACCTAGAGTTCACATTAGGAACTCCCCTCAAAATTGCCACCACATCACAACCATAATTACAAAGCAACAAGGTGGCACATCCTCGGTTCCAAGCCCCATGAAACCGCCACATCCACATGTAGACTACTAGTGACTCACCCAACCTACATACCACTTATAAAAAGACTCTTTGATAGCCATCCTTCATGTCCTTCACCAAACACACACCTTCTCTACCATCTTTCTCTCTCGGGTTTTTGCAAACACACACACACACCATCACCACCGATCACCACCTTTACAACCACATCCGATCACCACCATCATAACCAACCGGTCTCCTCATCACCTTCATACAACCACCATCATCCCCCATTTCTGCCCCGTTTCCTTCGGTTAAACCACCAACAACATAAACCACCCAATTCCCCCACCAAGCCGACAATCACCAACAACCATCACCATCCACACTCGTACCTGGTTCCTGGATTTCAGAAGTGAAGAACATCATCAACCATAAACATTCAAAGGTAATAAAAAGCTTAATTACACATATGTTACAAAACATATATATACATACCGATGTGTATATGTATATAGATGGATGTAATCATCTCAAACCCATTTGGGAGACTTGAAATCCCAAATGATAAGTAACAAAGTTCCAAATTCCAGGAACTTATATTTTATAATGATATAATTGAATTTTTATAAATTTATAACATAAAAGCTAAGAAAAATCAAACAAATGTTTAATGATAGCAATTGTGGGAATAAACATGTAAAATACTGGTTTTCATATTGAAATAATAAACTGGAGATTTTGGTATAATTTTGATAAACAAAATAATTTATACAAAATTATTTTATTATGGAAAAATAGAAGAAAAAGTCAAAAATATAAATAAATTCGATAAAATTCTGATAAAATCTCAGAATGATTATATTGAGGTGTAAAAGCCTCTGGAATTATTTTAGAATTTTATACCTTATTATAATTTAAATACGAATTTTTGTATGTTCTGCAATAAATAAATCGTAATAAATAATTAAAGGACATAATAAATCTGGATAAAATCACAAATGAAATATTACAACATTTAGTACGGAATATATAATTTTCATGAATTATGGAATAGTATAACTGTTTTTCCTAAATATTATGATTATTGAGGAAATTACAGAAACTGTTTTATGATGATTTGGACTATGGAATAAATATATGTTGTTTGGTTATATATAATAAGTATTCTTTAAAAATCTTGGAATTTTTCATAAACAGAAAATATTTTTAACTATTTAAGAGAACTTTAGAAAATTCACAGAAAACAATCTATGAATAACTGGATTCTATAAAAAGTATATGATGCTATTGGACTGTTGGTCGAAATTCTATGGACTTATGAGGACTTATGGGACAATATTAAATATTTTGATGAATATTGGGATTATTATGAAAAATTATAGAAATTATTCTGACTGGATTGGGACTGTGATTTAATTATATGTTGTTATATATAATATTTGAAGTTGACTGTAAAAATATGAGAATTTATTTACTGCAGTAGCTAATTTTTATGAATTTTTGTGATTTTGTAGACTTTATAATAAATAATCTGTTAGGAGATAAATGCTATAAAAATTACAGGAGACTCTAAATGGGATAAATAAATTTCTGTAAATTTTGGTAATTTTTAAGACTGAAGCTATAGGATTATTTTTGTAATTTATAAAGTAAATTACAATTATTATATAGAAACAATTAAAAAGGGAATTTTTGAGGCCCGAAGATGTTTCTCTACAAAGTCCATTTGCCTTTTTACAGTCAATGAAAACCAGAAAAATATTGGAGTATTATCTAACACTGTGAACTGTTTTATTAGGTTCAAGTGGGAAGATACGGTGAGTTCATAGCCCCATTTTCCAACCGTTTTGGTATTCAGTAAAGTTTTGGGGGAAAAAGCATACATTTATGGTTGATGTATTATTTTTACTTGAGTTAACTTACTGTCATTTGTGATACAACCATTAGTTCGAATGAGGAACCGTCTGGTAATATTAGTAGCGCTACTTAGGAAAATTAGTATCAACCGAATGAGGGTTAGTTACTATTTCCCTGTATCTAACCGGAATGAGGGTTAGGATGCAATATTACTCGATTTTGTGAGAATTAGTATCAACCGAATGAGGGTTGTTACTATTTTCCTGTATCTAACCGGAATGAGGGTTAGGATGCAATTATTTCGTGACAGTATGATTATGTTTTTGCAGGTTTGGTTGTAACTAATACATCAACAAAATAACTTTTATTATATAAACCTATGAAACTCACCAACATCTTTGTTGACTTTGTTATGTGTGCTTTTTCAGGGCAAAATGACTAACTCGTTTGATTTCAGTTTCGATGTCCACAATGGTTGGGGCGAAATAGTGGGAAGGGTTTGCGTTACCCTGACGGTCAACATTGTTGACTTCAGTGTGTACGTGGATGCCCATTTTCACCGCGTTTGAAGAACATGCTATAGTTTAACTTAGTTGTAATTAGTTACATCAATTTTGATATATTATGTAATTAATGTGATGTAACTTTGGATATTATAAATAAAAAACATGTCTTAAGTTGTTTTACTTAATCATATTTCTACGTATTATTCTGTTATAATTAATGCACTCTGATAAAAGCTAGTCACACCCGAACATCGTTTCGCGCTTCCGCCGGGATGTGACATAATAGCATGCACAAAACTGATAACCTGACTTGCTAGGGCCAAACGTTTGGATGTAATAGACTTTAAACCAGAAACATGCATTGAATATTAAACAATATTACATTTTATGACTGCAACATATGAAGTCTTTTCACAGTGAAGAGTAAATGGTTACACTTTGAGTTGCAATTGAGCAGTGTATTAAAGAATTTTACAATTTACCCCTACGCCACTGTAACAATATAGTTACCTGCATGGCACCAGCGCCAAGAACAAGCTGACAAGCCCTTGTGTGAAAATTTTCAACATTTCAAGTACACGGTGAATAACCTCAGAAGAAAGTGCTGGCAAAACAGTATTCATATCAATGTACTCTGATAACATCTTCAGCAAGATTAAGCCACTGACAAACAAGATTTTGATTATTATAATAGCATTTGGCCAAATTCACACAAGTGACCCAACATGGTGTAACAAGAAGTCAAAACACATTAGTAGATGCATGGTGGCTTCATAGAAGAATACTGACCAGCTTACCATGTGGTACCCAACACATCTGAAGGAAATTAAATGAGCGGAAGATTTTCCATTCGCACTCTTTGTTTTAATGTTGTTAACCTAAAACACAAATTAGAATAAGAAATAGGTTCAAATACAAAGTGTATTTTTACTACAAAGTGTGAGAAAACATAATGAGTCAAAAATGTTACTAAAAAAATTATATCTCACAATCTAAATCGAATTTCAAAAAAGTAATTCCAAACTTTTGTTCCCCTAGCCGTCTTTACTAAGAAAAAAATAAACGAAAAATAAAAATAAAAAAAAAATTAACGTTTTTTTATTGTGTCATTTATGAAAGACATAATGACGTCATTGTGTCATTATGAAAGACACATAACGTCATTGTTAGGTATCTTTACACAGCGGAAATAAACAGATTATTATACGTACGCACACGAAAGCAATAATAACACGAGAATTTATACAGGTTTGGTCAAGATGACCTACATCCACTCTCTGCAACTAGGTATTTTATTAAGCTCAAGGGACAAGATTACAATACAATAACATGCTCTATATATAAGAATAATTAGGGTTTTAAGAAGCTTCAATGGGCCAGACCCATAACTCCATCCGAAAGCCCAAAGGCCTTCACACCTCAACAATCTCCTACTTGAAGGCCTTACGAATACTCCAGCTAGCCATCTAAGTACAAAGCAACCCTGTCATCAGTAATCTTCAAGTAACAGAAATCCTTCAAGCCTTCAATTCCAAAGAACAAGCTAAGATTTCAATCAAAATCCCCTAGTTGCAGAGGCCCCTTCTCATCAATTACTTGAAAAGGCCTGTTGAAGCTCCCCCGAGCTCCAACCCAGTCGTGGTAAATTCCACCAGCGACCCAACTGGTTTACACGATCCACCAGATTCAGAGATACACCGAGAACCACTAACACTCTCCAAATTCAGTAAACAATCACTAGGAGAGATTTTTCCAGTCGTCGTCTTCAACACCCAACGATTCTTCTTGATTGTACCCGGAACATGCCCCATTCTCCCACTGTCACAAAATCCTCTGACTGGTTTAGACTTATGACCCCATTCAGCTACAATCTTCGCTCCAGACTTCACGTTTGCAAAATGAACTCTCTTAGCAACAGATTTAGCGAACCCGACTTTGACTTGCTTAACCGGGTTGATCAGTCCCTCAATAGGTACCTCCATCATGTAAAATGACCCATGCTTATCATCACGAGTAATCACCCGGTTCCCATTTATTACCTTCCATTTACCACCACCAAACTTGACTTCCAGTCCTTGTTCATCCAATTTACTAACAGAAATTAATTTTTTCTTCAAACCTGAAATCACTTTGACATTCTTCAAGTTCCATGTAGTTCCCAATGGAGTCACCAAATCAATATCACCCATGCCCATTACATCAAGCATTCTGCCATCGGCGAGATGTACCTTCCCAAAATCACCTGTTTTCAGATTCACCATCATTTCACCGTTGTGTACAGCGTGAAACGAAGAACCAGAATCCATGATCCAAGAGTCACACTGTTTTCAGCCTCAAGAATTAACACGTCACCATCATTGACATCCTCAGCAACAGTGTTCAGACTTTTATTTGGACATTGACTTTTAACATGTCCATTCTCGTTGCAGATCCAGCACCTCACATTTTTCCAAGTTTGAATTGAACTCTTTCCTCGACTTCCAATGGTTCGACTATTTTCCCTTCCCCTGCCAACATGTAACATCTCAGAAGATGATCCAACATTTGCACTTTTCAGATGTGTGTCTTCACCTCTCACAATGTCTCGGATCTTTTCAAATGTCATGCCGTTAGCCCCCATAGAATTTGTAACAGCAGTTACAGTCCCAGATCAACTATCACACAGTGAAGATAGCAACACCAAGGCTTGAGTCTCATTATCGAATTTTATTCCCACTAATTCTAATCTAGTAAGAATAGACATCAGATCATTAATGTGGGAGGTGACTGAGCTTCCCTCTTTCATTCTTATCATGAACAGTTCCCTTATCAGGAACACTTTGTTAGCTGCAGATGGCTTTTCATACATATTTGACAGAGCCAACATCATACCACTTGCAGTGGTTTCTTTCATGATGTTAAAAGCAACGCTCTTCGTCAAAGATAACATAATAGCCGCTCTAGTTTTCTTGTCCTTGGAATTCCAAACTGCTTCTTCAGCTTTCTCCATACTCTCCGGTTTCTTTTCCAGTATCATATCCAAATCCTTTTGAGAAAGTAAAGCCTCTATTTGCATTTTCCACCAACCAAAATCAGTGCCATTGAACTTTTCGATCACAGTCTTCCCGTATTAAGCCATAATAGCAAACCAGAGACAAAAAACAAACAAAATAGGCATGTTGAACAGTTGATAACCAGTCAACAAAGGATAGATAATCCAGATCCGGTACTTCCAACCAAAAACCCTAGAACCCGAAACACCCGACCCAACGCTTCACCGGTAAAACCTGAATGAAACCAGCAACTCCAAGAGATCCTAGCTGGAACTCTAATAGCAAAATCACTCAAAAAACAACCCCAAAACAGCCGTAGCAAAACAGAACTGAACAACAGCTGAAAAAACAGAAAAAAATTTGTCAGTACTGTTCACGGCGGGAAACACTGTTCACGGGCAGAAAAAACTGTTCACGGGTGGAAAACATTGTTCACGCCGAAAAACACTGTTCACGCTGAAAAACACTGTTCACGCCGGGAAAACATTGTTCACGCGGGGTACTGTGGCGGCGGCGGCGGAGGAACCCTAGGTGGCGGCGGCGGCGGCAGAAACCCTAGATAGCGGCGGCGGTGAATATCTTCAAGAGCCTGATGCTCTGATACCAGTTGTTAGGTATCTTTACGCAGCGGAAATAAACAGATTATTATACGCACGCACACGAAAGCAATAAGAACACGAGAATTTATAGTGGTTCGGTCAAGATGACCTAGGTCCACTCTCTGCAACTAGGTATTTTCTTAAGCTCAATGGACAATATTACAATACAATGACATGCTCTATATATAAGAATAATTAGGGTTTTAAGAAGCTTCAATGGGCCAGGCCCATAACTCCATCCGAAAGCCCAAAGGCCTTCACACCTCAACAGTCATTGTGTCATTATGAAAGACACAATGATGTCATTGTGTCATAAAAACACACAATGAAATTTCTTTTATTTTATTTTTATTTTTTTTCTAAAAGAGGACGACGAGAGGAACAGAGACTACGAAGTACTTTTTTGAAATTCGATTTAGATTGTGAGATATAATTTTTTTGTGATTTTTTAGCCTCATTGTGTCTTCTCGCACTTTGTAGCAAAAATACACACTTTGTAGAATAAACTCATGTGACAACCCGAGTTTTCGGTTAATATTAATTAAACTAACTTTCACCGATTATCGTCAATTTAATCCATTTTACTATTATTTAAGAATAATAATAATAATACTACTACTACTACTAATAATAATAATGGTAATAATAATAATAATAATGATAATAACAAAATTGTTTTATAAGATTAAAAAGGTTAAGGGGTTAAAATGTAAATTTTAAAACTCATTTTAAAACCTTTCTGCATAAAATAATAATAGCACCAAACCCCAGGGGCCAAATGTGTAAAATGTTTAAAACCCACCCCATTTCCCCCCCGTCGACCCTTCTCGTCGTCCGGCCACCCTCCGGCCAACTCCGGCGACCCTTCAACACCCAAACGGACGCGGTTTTGACCAAACTAAACTTCCCGACATGTTCTCGTGGTGGAGTCGAACGTGGGTCACTTTCCAATTTAAAAACACAAGTGCGAATACCATTAAAACCCGACCACCCCCACTTCGGCCGAAAGAAACCACCACGATCACCACTAACACCAATAATCGACAAAATTAACTGACTATAAATGGACCATCATCTGTTTTGAATCGATTGTACCATTCAATTGAAGATAAAACAAACACAAACACCATATTCGAATACCTTCTCGGCCGCGATCTGCAACATAGTCGACAGTGGTCTTATAGGCATCATAAACCGAAATTTACAGAGGGCTTTGCATCAAGAACCTTATTCGAAGCTTTCCACGAGTTTAATTTGATTTCCATCATAGTTTGCATATCAATCGATCCTCATTGTTGTCGCGGCCTGTTCATAATCCATTCATCATCAATTCATCACCAATCTGGTAATTAGTTACACCTACACACTCGGTTTAACATGGGGAATGAAAGCCCCATGGTTGTAGATGCTTTCTAAATCGAATCGAACCTCAATTTGGGTGAGGTTCGAACTAGGGCACGAATGAGAATTGGGATCGATTGTGATTGTGTTTAAATGATTTAAAAGCTGAGTATTACCGTGGCCACGGCCTTTGGTTCACCGGTTCCCTGCCCATTTCCCTTCTGAGAGGTCCCGGGTTCGACCCCGGGCCACAACATTTATTTTTTTAATAGCCTTCTAAGCTTTTAAAAATTACGAAAAATACCTAAAAATTAAAAAATTATTTTATAAACGCTGTTTATTTTTAAACCACCAAATTAATTTACTGGAATTTATTTCCTAAAAATATCATAACATTTAATTCTAATAATTTCAAAACAAAGGATATAATCAAACTAACTTTTATAGATTATTTATTAAAACATTACATGTTCAATAATACAATTGTATTATGTTCCTAATTTAACTTATTACCAATTATTTGTTTCAAATAATAAAACTTTTGATCCAATGATATTTTAAATATATATCCAACCTTTATATTTAAATTGTTTTCGTTTAAGATAATTAAATGAATAGTCTTTTAATTAAATCAAAACATAAATGATTACGTTAAAAACATATTATCTATAAAAAACCTCAAATTCTTATTGAAACCCTAGTTCACGTATAATCGTTAAACCTTATTAGTAACCTAAATCTTAAAATATATATATACATGTTTAGGTACTTTGTGAAGGCGTTCATTGGAACATCAATTATTATCCTATTCAATCATCGTATATACATACACCAAGTGAGTTTACAGCCCCACTTTTACTTTATACTCTTTTTGGGGGAGAGAAACATGCTGTTTTCATAAACGTTACATTACATTGGATTTTTGTAATACTGCATATACTTGATGCTATGGTGTTATACTTTGCCCTTCGGACCGTTAATATGCAAATAGCGAGGTGATTGTTAGTAGATCTACTGGGAGTGACATACCCCACCCGGGCTAGTCGCACTAGCACAACGTTCGCAAACGGGTGAACAGTTAGCCTGTTAAAGGTTGTGGTGTGTGATCCACAATCGGGCCTACTTTATTATTTGATTACATGTCAGCTCGGTCGCGACTTCATACACATAGTGATCATTATGGACTAGCTACCCATTATATGCTTTAATTACATAATCCGGGAATTTCATTGTACTATTCGGATTACATAATCCGGGGATTTCATTACTTATACTTATCGGATTACATAATCCGGGGATTTCATTACTTATACTTATCGGATTACATAATCCGGGGATTTCATTACTTATACTTATCGGATTACATAATCCGGGAAATTCATTAGTGATACTTATCGGATTACAAAATCCGGGAATTACATACCTGACGGATTACACAATCCGGGAACTTCATTACTGATATTTACTGTTTTCTGATAAACCTGTGAACTCACCAGTCTTGTACTGAGATTTTTGCATGTTTTCTCTCAGGACATTGATGTGGCACGTTTAGGAGCACAGCATCTACAGCATATCATTCTGTATTCACCACAAACTGTTTTCAAGATTTAATTTGCATTTACTTTACATAAACTGGACTGGACACGTGTTTGTGTGTTTCAAAACTATTGTTAAATATTTTACTGTATTCGCTTCCGCATTACTTAAACATAATTGGTTTGTTTCATTATTATTAAGCAATCTATATGTTTTGTAATTATCAAGTCGTTTGGTGTAACTAATGCTTATCTGAGATCCTGGTTATGTCACACGCCTGACGGTAAACCCCGTTAGCGGATTTTGAGGGTGTGACAGATTGGTATCAGAGCATTAGTTATAGCGAACTAAAATGAATTTTGCATCTCATCTGCATTGCATTTTAGACTATAGCTGGATTTGCATTAGTTACACACACATAGATTACTAGGCTATGCCTACTAAATTGGTTGCCTGGAAATTTTTGCTTTAACATATCCCTGTGAGCATATGGCTACCGGGATGGTGGCTCCAAGTTGCTATGAGTCACGGGAGAGTTTGTGTGCATTTGACATCGCCTAAATGTTCTTCGTGATTTGTGTGACACATAGACACCTGTATTCTGGATTTCCTGGCAAAAGGCCCTCGGGCTAAGGCAAGCATATCGCATATATCTCATTGCGAGACTTGGTATGCTTACCTGGGGATTTCTGGGATGAGTGATAAACTATGGTCAATACACAGGTCTCTAAGGCAAATGGGTCAAATTACCTTGGCGTGTCAATGATTCCCAAAACTTTACTGATCCTTTCGTATACTTTGATTAATCAACCCCGATATAATACATACATACTTGGTACTTCTATCATTGATGACCACTGTACTTGACAAGATATGTCAGCCTGATAGGAGGAACCGGGGTGATCATGCAAAGCAAATTACCATTACGGGTGCACACGTAATTGTAACTTGTCGTGCATGCTAAGTCCGGTGAATCTGGTCGGGAGGTAACATTGTAGTCAGTATAAGTCATCATTCCTACACGTTGAGCAAGAAAACCTCGGTTCTCATAGAACATAGCCACTGATGTGGAAACTATTTATCAGTTCTATTTGTAGGAATGCTCACACTTACCTTGAATTTGGACGAAATTCAAACTATGACATTTGTGTTAATCCCTCGGATTCGGACTGATTCTCTAGCTTGTCTATTTCTTTAAATCTTTGAATTTCTCTTCCTTTTCATACCAAAACAAAAGGTCTATTTTCATATGACTGATAGCTTTTGATATTTGGTAATGTAAAGAATGTCTGGAAGAGGACGTGGACGCGGGAGAGGTAACATCTCAATGACGCCTGCAGAATTGGCAGCGATAATCAATCATAGTATCACCGCAGCGTTGGCAAACCAACCCCCTCCATAGCAGAACCCTATTGGTCAACCGACTTGCACCTACAAGTCCTTTATGGACTGCAAGCCAAATCCATTCAATGGAACAAAGGGAGCGGTGGGACTGCTCCGTTGGTTCGAAAAGCTAGAGTCGGTGTTCGAAATCTGCAACTGCCCTGCTAGGAATAGGGTAAAATATGCTGCTGGCACACTAGATGGTGCTGCTCTGAGCTGGTGGAACATACAAGTTCAGATGCTGGGCGTTGAAGCTGCAAACGCCACAACACGGGTAGAGTTCAAGAATCTGCTGAAAGAGGAGTACTGTTCACGAGATGAAATACAAAAGCTGGAAACCGAATTTTGGAACCTGAAGATGGTAGGTTCTGAAATTGAAGCTTACACAACTCGTTCTCACGAGTTGGCTACTCTGTGCCCTACTATGATTAACCCGGCTTACAAACGGGTTGAAAGATACATCGACGGACTGGTACCTGAAATCCAGAGCATGGTCACCACTGCTAGACCAGCTACCATTCAGGAAGCTGTTCAACTGGCCCACAAGTTGACTGACCAGGCTGTCGCGCAGGGTAAACTGCCCCCGCGAGGTGCCGCATCTGGTTTCCACAATAACAAGAGGAAATGGGAATCATCTACCAGCGGAAAGCAATCTTCATCCTCCACTTATCAACCTCAACACAAGAAGTTTAATCCGTCCCAACCTTCTCATCCGGGCGGCTACCATGGAAATCTTCCAAAGTGCAGCAAATGCAAGTTCCATCATACTGGGCAGTGCACAAGGAACACTTGTGAGAGGTGCGGAAAATTTGGGCATATTGCCAAGTATTGCCGGGTGAATCTCTCGGGAAAAGCACCTCAACAACAGCAGAACCACAATCAGACTATGTGTTTTGAATGTGGTCAACCCGGACACTTTATAAGGGATTGCCCGAGACTGAAAAAGAATGGTGACAACGGTGCTGCTGAAAAGCCCAAGGACAACAACAATGGTGGTGGCGGTGGCAGAAGCAGAGTCTTCATCATGGGCTCAGGTGAGGCTCGAAACGACCCTACTGTAGTATCTGGTAGATTCTCTATTAATGGGTGTTATGCCTCTGTTTTATTTGACTCTGGTGCTGATAAGAGTTATGTGTCCACCAAGTTTAGTAAAACACTAGGGATGGTGCCTACTGATTTGAGTTCTAATTATGCCATAGAAATAGCCGATGGTAGGACGATAACATCAACACAAGTGTTTAAAAACTGTAAGCTAGGCTTATCCGGACACACCTTCAGCATAGACCTTATTCCTGTCACACTAGGAAGCTTCGATGTAGTCGTCGGGATGGATTGGCTATCCCAGAATAGTGCTGAGATCGTTTGCAAGGAGAAGCTGATCAAGTTACCTATTTGGACGATGAAACTCTTATTGTGGAAGGTGAAAAGGTGGGTGCGGTGGTCGGCATCATATCATATTTGAAGGCTCAGAAATGTCTCAGAAAAGGACACCTTGCCTTGTTGGCACTTGTTACTGAACCGAAGGCGGATGAAAGGCGAGTTGAAGATATTCCTGTTGTTAGAGACTTTCCTGAGGTATTTCCCGAAGACCTACCTGGCCTTCCTCCACACAGACAGGTAGAATTTCAAATTGAACTAGCACCATGAGCAACTCCGATCGCTCGGGCACCGTACCGTCTGGCACCGAACGAACTACAAGAGCTATCTAAGCAATTGCAAGAGTTGTTAGACAAAGGATTCATACGTCCCAGCTCTTCACCCTGGGGAGCTCCAGTGCTTTTCGTTAAAAAGAAAGATGGAACCTTCAGGATGTGTATTGACTACCGCGAACTGAACAAGGTGACAATCAAGAATAGGTATCCACTTCCACGCATTGATGATTTGTTCGACCAGTTGCAAGGATCTAGCTACTATTCCAAGATTGACTTGAGATCAGGTTATCATCAGTTGAGGGTTCGAGAGGAAGACATCTCCAAGACTGCGTTTCGAACACGCTATGGGCACTACGAGTTCACCGTAATGCCTTTTGGGCTGACCAATGCCCCAGCAGTTTTCATGGACCTCATGAACCGTGTCTGCAAACCTTATCTGGATAAGTTTGTCATTGTCTTCATTGATGACATACTAATCTACTCCCGTAATAAGGAAGATCATGAGGGACACTTGAGAACCATACTGGAATTGCTGAGAGATGAACAGCTTTACGCAAAGTTCTCAAAATGTGACTTCTGGATGCGTGAAGTGCAATTCCTTAGGCACGTGGTGAATGAAAAGGGTATACATGTTGATCCTTTAAAGATTAAAGCAATCAAGGATTGGCCGGCACCAAAGACGCCTACTGAGGTGCGACAATTCCTTGGTTTGGCAGGCTATTACCGGAGATTTATCGAAGGATTTTCTAAATTGGCACAACCTTTGACTGCCCTGACTCATAAGGGAATAATTTATAAGTAGGGTAGCAAAGAGGAAATAGCGTTTCAGGCGCTTAAAGACAAACTCTGCAGCGCACCAATCCTAGCCTTACCAGAAGGAACTGATGACTTTGTTGTTTACTGTGATGCATCCATCCAGGGTTTGGGGTGTGTTTTGATGCAACGTGACAAAGTCATAGCTTATGCATCTAGACAGCTCAAGGTGCATGAGAAGAACTATACAACGCATGATCTGGAACTAGGAGCTGTAGTGTTTGCCTTGAAGATCTGGAGGCACTACCTATACGGAACCAGGTGCACGATCTATACAGATCATAAGAGCCTCCAGCACATATTTAACCAGAAGGAACTAAATATGCGGCAACGACGATGGTTAGAATTACTCAATGATTATGACTGTGTGATCAAGTACCATCCGGGTAAGGCTAATGTGGTAGCCGATGCCCTTAGTCGTAAGGAAACCTTAAAGCCTCATCGGGTGCGCGCATTACAAATGACTATCCACTCTGACCTACCATGCAAATCAAAGCTGCTCAATCTGAGGCCTTGAAGACAGAGAATCTCAAAGCAGAATCCATGCGAGGCATGGAGAAACAATTGGAGGTTAAAGATGATGGAATCCGTTATTTTATGAAACGGATCTGGGTACCACAGTACGGGAACTTGCGAGAGCTGATAATGGATGAAGCTCATAAGTCACGTTACTCGATCCATCCAGGTTCAGACAAGATGTACCAGGACCTGAAAGAATTTTACTGGTGGCCGAAAATGAAGGCGGAGATAGCCACATACGTAAGCAGATGCCTAACTTGTTCCAAGGTTAAGGTGGAATACCAGAGACCATCCGGTTTACTCCAACAACCGGAAATTCCAGTGTGAAAATGGGAGCAGATCTCGATGGACTTCATCACGAAGTTACCTAGGACTCCCAGCGGATGCGATACCATTTGGGTTATAGTAGATCGCTTAACGAAATCCGCACACTTTCTGGCAATCCGAGAGACTGATCGAATGGAGAAGCTGACACGTATCTATTTAAGGGAAATAGTCTCTCGGCATGGCGTACCGATATCTATCATTTCTGATCGTGACGCTCGGTTCACTTCTCATTTCTGGCAATCGTTACAACGGTCATTAGGAACACGGCTGGATATGAGTACTGCATATCACCCGCAGACCGATGGTCAAAGTGAGCGTACAATCCAAACACTGGAAGACATGTTGCGTGCCTGTGTGATCGATTTCGGCAGCAGTTGGGAAACTCATCTACCATTGGTTGAGTTCTCCTATAATAACAGTTATCACACCTCGATCAATGCAGCTCCATTTGAGGCATTGTATGGACGTAAGTGCCGATCACCTATCTGCTGGGCAGAAGTAGGAGAAAGCCCAACTTACAGGACCTGAACTTGTGCACGAAACGACTGAGAAGATCGTGCAAATTCGTAACCGTATGGCGGCAGCACGTGATCGACAAAAGAGTTACGCCGACAAGCGTCGGAAGCCATTGGAGTTTCAGGTTGGTGACAAAGTACTACTGAAGGTCTTACCCTGGAAGGGTGTAATACGCTTTGGAAAGCGTGGGAAGTTAAGCCCAAGATACGTGGGGCCATTTGAGATTGTCAAACGAATTGGCCCAGTAGCCTATCAGTTGAATTTACCTGAAGAACTCAGGGGGATACATGATGTGTTTCACGTATCCAATCTGAGGAAATGTCTGTCTGGTGAATCATTGATCGTGCCTTTGGAGGAATTGAAGATAGATGATCAACTACATTTCATCTAAGAACCAGTGGAGATCATGGATCGAGAGGTCAAGACACTAAAGCGTAGCAAGATTCCCATTGTGCGCGTGAGATGGAACTCCAAACGGGGACCTGAATTTACATGGGAACGGGAGGATCAGATGAAGTCTAAATATCCGCACTTGTTCGTGGATACACCTTCAGAACCTAACTCCAACTGAATTTCAGGATGAAATTTTCTCAACTGAGGGATACTGTGACATCTCACGATATCAAGCAAAGAACATTGCGGGTCTACTTTCACATTTGTTTCACACGCGTGTGATAGCTCAGATAATACAGATGGATTTGATGATGAACGAAAGTTCTAGAAACATTCAAGATATTTCCAAATCAGAAAGAAAACCTAAGATTATTCTTGTTAAAGATCATGTGGTGAATGTAATGGTGTGTAACATCTGTCACTAACCGGTACGTCAGTTAGCATTAAGCTCGTTAACTCACTGTGTGTAGTCTATTTATCAGTTTAACCGAATTCTCCGTATACTTGGTTGTTAACCCCGGTGTTTCAATTTTCGGGGCGAAAATTCCTTCAACGAGGGGATAATGTGACAACCCGAGTTTTCGGTTAATATTAATTAAACTAACTTTCACCGATTATCGTCAATTTAATCCATTTTACTATTATTTAAGAATAATAATAATAATAATAATAATACTACTACTAATAATAATAATAATAATGGTAATAATAATAATAATAATGATAATAACAAAATTGTTTTATAAGATTAAAAAGCTTAAGGGGTTAAAATGTAAATTTTAAAACTCATTTTAAAACCTTTCTGCATAAAATAATAATAGCACCAAACCCCAGGGGCCAAATGTGTAAAATGTTTAAAACCCACCCCATTTCCCCCCCGTCGACCCTTCTCGCCGTCCGGCCACCCTCCGGCCAACTCCGGCGACCCTTCAACACCCAAACGGACGCGGTTTTGACCAAACTAAACTTCCCGACATGTTCTCGTGGTGGAGTCGAACGTGGGTCACTTTCCAATTTAAAAACACAAGTGCGAATACCATTAAAACCCGACCACCCCCACTTCGGCCGAAAGAAACCACCACGATCACCACTAACACCAATAATCGACAAAATTAACTGACTATAAATGGACCATCATCTGTTTTGAATCGATTGTACCATTCAATTGAAGATAAAACAAACACAAACACCATATTCGAATACCTTCTCGGCCGCGATCTGCAACATAGTCGATAGTGGTCTTATAGGCATCATAAACCGAAATTTACAGAGGGCTTTGCATCAAGAACCTTATTCGAAGCTTTCCACGAGTTTAATTTGATTTCCATCATAGTTTGCATATCAATCGATCCTCATTGTTGTCGCGGCCTGTTCATAATCCATTCATCATCAATTCATCACCAATCTGGTAATTAGTTACACCTACACACTCGGTTTAACATGGGGAATGAAAGCCCCATGGTTGTAGATGCTTTCTAAATCGAATCGAACCTCAATTTGGGTGAGGTTCGAACTAGGGCACGAATGAGAATTGGGATCGATTGTGATTGTGTTTAAATGATTTAAAAGCTGAGTATTACCGCAGCCACGGCCTTTGGTTCACCGGTTCCCTGCCCATTTCCCTTCTGAGAGGTCCCGGGTTCGACCCCGGCCACAACATTTATTTTTTTAATAGCCTTCTAAGCTTTTAAAAATTACGAAAAAATACCTAAAAATTATAAAAATTATTTTATAAACGCTGTTTATTTTTAAACCACCAAATTAATTTACTGGAATTTATTTCCTAAAAATATCATAACATTTATTTCTAATAATTTCAAAACAAAGGATATAATCAAACTAACTTTTATAGATTATTTATTAAAACATTACATGTTCAATAATACAATTGTATTATGTTCCTAATTTAACTTATTACCAATCATTTGTTTCAAATAATAAAACTTTTGATCCAATGATATTTTAAATATATATCCAACCTTTATATTTAAATTGTTTTCGTTTAAGATAATTAAATGAATAGTCTTTTAATTGAATCAAAACATAAATGATTACGTTAAAAACATATTATCTATAAAAAAACCTCAAATTCTTATCGAAACCCTAGTTCACGTATAATCGTTAAACCTTATTAGTAACCTAAATCTTAAAATATATATATACATGTTTAGGTACTTCGTGAAGGCGTTCATTGGAACATCAATTATTATCCTATTCAATCATCTTATATACATACACCAAGTGAGTTTACAGCCCCACTTTTACTTTATACTCTTTTTGGGGAGAGAAACATGCTGTTTTCATAAACGTTACATTACATTGGATTTTTGTAATACTGCATATACTTGATGCTATGGTGTTATACTTTGCCCTTCGGACCGTTAATATGCAAATAGCGAGGTGATTGTTAGTAGATCTACTGGGAGTGACATACCCCACCCGGGCTAGTCGCACTAGCACAACGTTCGCAAACGGGTGAACAGTTAGCCTGTTAAAGGTTGTGGTGTGTGATCCACAATCGGGCCTACTTTATTATTTGATTACATGTCAGCTCGGTCGCGACTTCATACACATAGTGATCATTATGGACTAGCTACCCATTATATGCTTTAATTACATAATCCGAGAATTTCATTGTACTATTCGGATTACATAATCCGGGGATTTCATTACTTATACTTATCGGATTACATAATCCGGGGATTTCATTACTTATACTTATCGGATTACATAATCCGGGGATTTCATTACTTATACTTATCGGATTACATAATCCGGGTAATTCATTACTGATACTTATCGGATTACAAAATCCGGGAATTACATACCTGACGGATTACACAATCCGGGAACTTCATTACTGATATTTACTGTTTTCTGATAAACCTGTGAACTCACCAGTCTTGTACTGAGATTTTTGCATGTTTTCTCTCAGGATATTGATGTGGCACGTTTAGGAGCACAACATCTACAGCATATCATTCTGTATTCACCACAAACTGTTTTCAAGATTTAATTTGCATTTACTTTACATAAACTGGACTGGACACGTGTTTGTGTGTTTCAAAACTATTGTTAAATATATTACTGTATTCGCTTCCGCATTACTTAAACATAATTGGTTTGTTTCATTATTATTAAGCAATCTATATGTTTTGTAATTATCGAGTCGTTTGGTGTAACTAATGCTTATCTGAGATCCTGGTTATGTTACACGCCTGACGGTAAACCCTGTTAGCGGATTTTGAGGGTGTGACAACTCACCCTTAGAATAATCCTTCTTTTAGAAGGTTATGACATCAGATTCATCTAATGGTTCTCAAAAGAGAGGATTTTCACCTGTGCACTGGGATCTACAATATCATTAACAGACTGAGATGGTTGTTCTGCACTGGTGGCAACCACCTCATCATAGCTATTAGCAAAGCTCTTGGAATAGTCATCATCAGGATCAGATTCAGACTCAAACCTAAAAAGTGAATCTACAATCGCCCGGAATTCATTAGGAACATCTACTTCAACCCATGTTTCTTGATCAAGTAATGCTTTCAGTTTTGTCATCTACAATAATAACAAAAACAAGTTGTTCAAAAATCATAACCAATGGACTGAACATATCAGCAAGCTAACAAATCACAAAAACTACCCGAGATTCATGCTGGAAATCAACAAAAGCTTTGGCTTGAGACTGTAATGTACCGCGGATGCTATATCCCAACCTTCCACCAATCTGCTTACATTAGCATGAACTAATATTATAAGCACGTATAGTTGAGAATGACTAATTATTTTGATATTCAAACTTGGAACTGTAACTAATAACCGTACCTTCTCTGTCGCGGATACAAAGTCTTGTGACATGTTATATATATTTAAAAAATCTAGTAGCCTCAGCCTTGGATGGAGCCAAGAAGCTTTGCCCATCTTTCATGAGCTGCATCACAAGCAGCAAACACCGCTTCTGTGTTTTCTCTCAATACATCAGCTCTGTCAAAAAAAAAAAAAAAAGAAAAAAAACACACTCGCAGGGTTAGATCGGGCAGGGCAGGTAACAGTTCAGAGTGGGTTTGGGTTGGGCTGGATGGATGGATGGATGGATGGAATTGGGACCTAAAATTTTTTGACAAATTTCAAGAACTTGTGGCAGGAGAAACCTTGTTAAGATTTTTTTGAGTTGAAAGAGGAAAGGATCCAGATTGACCATCAGCTACTGAAGATATATCTGAAGTCAAAGCACCATGAGCAATTGCAGCAGCAACTGAGTCGGCAGCATAGTGACCATCAAGATTTGACATCATCCACTCAATGGCTTTTTTAACTTCAGCGGCGCGAAGTAAGTGTGCCTGCATTCACTAGTAGAATATAAATCAAGTTACATTTAGTCATTTACTGATACACTAATTCAGGTCTGAGTGTATTAAAATTAAAAGAAGAATCTCCGGTCACAGATTTCTAGCATGCCAGTAGCCCGCCTCACTTCTTAACATGGGCAGTTGGGCACTGAAGTGAAAGTTGATTTTGTATGAAACAAAAATGCACTTTATACCTTGATTTCTGTACACAGAAATTATATGTTACTTCTTTTAAATTAATGTCTATGCCGAATTCTCCTTAGAGGCCTCATTGAATGGTGCTTGAAATTATATGCAACAAATGAAGAGGCAAAATCAACTGTTCCATTTAGCACAAGATTAATACCAAAAGAGCCACTTGGGGAAAATTAATGAACTTGACACCTTTAAAGAAGAAACGGAAAGGAATTCCAAGTATTCCTTGTTCAGTTGTTCTCTTAATACATTCCTACTATGAGTTTTTTAACATTCATATCATTTTTGTCATCATCAATCTTACAAGAACTTAATTCTAACTAGTTGCATAGTTTAAGAAATTAAACTAATCTTAAATCAAAGTTAGGGCACACACAAGAAATCAATAAGGTATACATTACCTGTACGATCTTGAAAATACTTCCAAGAAGTTGAACAAAACTTTCAGAAGAAAGGCTTCTTAACTTATTTGCAAGTGATGAGCCTCCACCTCCACCTGCACCAACACATAATAATTAATAGTTAAACAAGTTCTTTTGTTATGTAAAGATATATATTGTTTCAACTTATTTTTAAAAATGTGTAATTAGTTTGAGCACATAAAAGGATTAGATTTGAACACAAAAAGTTACGCGCACCATCTCCATCAACAAGTTGATTGCCTGATTTAAAATTAGAGTCCAAAGATCTGGCAAGAAGAACTGGAAGCAGCTCTGCAACAACCGACTTAATAGCAGTTTTCATGTCAGATATAGCTGCATCACGATATATTCTCAACACGGTTGGAAGTTTTGCCTGAAAACTAAGGTTACATGAGAAAGTCTGAATATATTTACAATAAATTTTTGCTAAGTTTAATGAATTATGGTATATAAAAAGCTGGCAAGAAAATAAATTATCCAAATTGGAGTAGCGTAATCTTCTTGAAAATAAGAATGTACCATAACAATTCAATCTTCTTACATAAACTGTGTAATACACTCTAACTAGTGGAAGACCCGCGCGATGCGGCGGCGACAACAATTTACAATGCAATAGTCCTTTTTTGTTAGTTTGTCATTTTTTCGTGCTATGTTGCATATATGTACATAGTTTTTCAAATATAATGTTGTAGTGAAAGAAAAGGTAAAAAATAAGCTTACTGAATTTTTCTCCATAAATGTATAGTTTCAGAAGTCAAATAAATTGATTATATATTTACAACTCTATATACAACTAAAGATGGAGAAAAAATTTAATTTTTAAGCAATAAACTTTGTTAACGATGCAATGAAGAATATAAGACAAAGTAAACATGGGAAAATTGGCAGGTCGACTTGGATTGATCTGAAACGCTTTTCATCCTTTTTTAAACAAAGTGTCAAATATGACTACAAATTATATTATCACAAAACAAGCTTATAATGACAGATTCATTTCTAGTTGTATATTAATAGATAAAATAATTTATTGAAACAAAAACTTCTATGTTACATTTCCACTGTTAAGTAGTTACAACCGGTACATATGAATTTGGGTACTTCAAAATGTTAATAAGATTACTTTGTGCTCTAAGCTAAATTGAAAAGGGAAAAAAAAAGAGGTGGATTTTTGAAAAAAAAAAAGCGGTTTGAATTTTGAAATGGCAAATGGATTCGAATCTTGATGTTTTTAGTGTGTGTGAGGGAGATTTCAAAGCTTGATGAAAAAAAAAGTCCATGATTTTACCTTAGACTTTTTAGACCTTAATGAAAAAAATCCTTTGTATAAAAAATTTAGGGAGTTAATCATGTAAAAACAATCCTTTCACCAGTTTACAATAAGTTGAAAAGTTTGATTGTGAAAGAAAAGACTTGTCAGTTAAAAATAAATAAAAGAACTTCCTTCTAAAGCTACAAAAGTAAAGGATTTAATCATACAAAGAGAAAGTTCAGGGACCAGACTAATAAGTTCTAAGAAAAATAAGAATTTTGACAAAGTGTTAGCGAGTCAACCCGACATGTGCCAGTAAGTTGGAAATTTTTATCCAAACCTTTTTTGACCCGATACTCAATCCATCTGATCCACCCAACTTGCCAAATCTAATTATAAAGAGCTTAAGTGGTGCTTAGATATCTACGAACCTCTAATGAAATTAAAGTCGCCTCATTTGTTTCTCTATCAACATGTTGCTCTTCATTCGACTGCTCTAGCTCTTCATCCTGATCATCAATTATGAACTCGTCATCCTGATTATTATACAAATTCAATGCGGGACCATCATTTGACTTCCATTTAACTTCCATTTCTTTCTCCAAAGACTTCGTCAATTCCCACTTGGCAGATCGCCAGCGGTCCCAATTCTCAAAGCCTACAGGGAGATCTTTTTTTACCAAATGCAACCTGTTTTCAAATAAAAATTAATCTTTAATTCTCAACAAAACGAAATATGATGCAGATATAGTCTGTAAGGCAGGAACATAGTAACAAACCAGTGGTCGTGCAACTTATGTCTCTCTTCTTCCTCGAACACTTCATATTAATTCAAACCTGATCAAATTACCCATACGCAGGAATATTATATTAATTCTATAAGAATAAAATGATCTGAATATATCTACATTTAAAGATGAATCTGTGGGTACATAACTGAATTTATTCTGAAAAACCTAAGACTGGCCATAAGAAGGAATGAACATCATTTTATTATAGGGTTATGGCACTCTAAAATGAAGAACTTTAAGTACTAAGAATATATATATGTACACATTATAACCACCTCACATTTCTGATAGAATGTTGCTGATTTTCCGAAGCTCTTTCAAGGCGGCCATGGCTGTCATTTGTCCTCGGTCTACCAGTGCCTTCTTCGACAAGTTATCTGCATGACCCGATTCACCCTTCTCTTGCAGGAACACAGATTCTATCACCTGCATCGTTTAATACTTTAATCAATCTAGTTTAAAAAAGTCTTAACATTTGATCTGTTGCATCATGTACTGAACAATGCAAACAATGACAGGATATGATCATACCTGAAGGTTTTCCATCATGGATTGACCAAGATTTTTCAAAGAACCAATCTTGTTTTGGGTCATGGATTATCCTTTGCTCGTTACATCTGTTTCAGAGGACGCCACTTCGCTTTTCTGATCACGCCCCACGACAGAGGAATTTGTAGAATCCCCGCCTTTCTCCAACAAACCGTCGCCGTTGTTTTTTCCAAACTTCCAAAACCACTGCTTTCCTGATAAAATTATCCTATCTTTCAGATTCAATCCAGACTTCCCTACAGATTCTTCAGTCTCCATGCCCTTCAATGGTGTAGCATCCTCGGGTCACCAGGCCCATTGTCATGAACTTCCTGAATAGCATTACCTGAATTTGCTGAAGTATTAGGCTCGGGCTCGGGATCAGGCTTGGGCTCGGGATCATCAAGTAATAAATTTGAAGCCATGCTACTAATAAATTTGAAGCCATGTAGTAAGACGCTCTACATCGGCCTGGAGAACATATAATAAAGGAGCCAAGAGTTCATGCATTCCTGTAAATAATAATATATCAATTAAATAAGCCCCAAATTTTTATCCATCAAAATTAGATAAATAGATCAAACACATTGTGTAGAACGTTGCAAAAAAAAGTGTTGATGTATAATATTTACAGGACTACACCCTGATTTCCATTTCATTTTTATGACCAATACATGAGATACTTAGGAGGTATTTAAATGTGTTTAAAAGTGATTGAAGAAGAAAAATAAAATAAAAAGGTAATGTAAAACAGAAATCCCTGAAATTAAGTTAAATGAGAGCATACAGATACATTTATTTCTCTTTGATAAGTTGATAACCAATGTTGTTGCGGCTAGTATGAAACTTAAACCAATGCATTGACCCCAAAACTTACCAAAATAATCATAATCCATTTATCCAAACAAAACATTAAAAACTGATAATTACGACTTCAAGTGGCATACTGAAAAACCCCTTATTGTTCAAGATACAAATAAATTTAGCAAAATAGTGTCCGTAATTAATTCTAAACAATTTATAATCATCTGTCATAACCATTAGTATGGGGTGAAAAAGTAAGACAAAATTATGAAATATTAGAAAATTGATCTTGAAAATGTATAATTGTATAAATATATTACCTTGTCTATACCCATAGTTCGGATGACTAATACACCAAATCAACAAAATTCTTCTTAACATTCCTTGACATCCAGGCGTCTGGAAGTAGCTGCCATGTTCGGGATAGAAGCGAGACAAATCTTGGTCAACCATCTTCTCTAACTCGGTTTTTTGAAAAAACCGGCCCCACATACTATCTGTTTAAACATCATTTCATCGACGCAGTATCAATAACAAGTACAAAAAATTCAAAAAACCAATATGTATTAAGAATTTAAAGCATTAATCCAATGCACATGTACAATTGATGAATACAATTAATAAGTCCTCTTTTAATGCACATACATTGGTTTTTATTTGTAAAGGATATGATTGAAACAAAGAATGTCCTATATATTTTAGGCAAAAGTTAGAAAAATCTACCAGGGTCTTGAGATAATGGATTGTCCATAACAAGATCAGGAAAATTGCTTCCATCTTTCGGTATAAGAGGATCAATCAGGAGCCTTCTCCTTAAAGCTGCATAACTGGAAACCGAAAAATCATATCAGAGACCAGATAAAGGTACTAAATAACTAAAAGAACATTGATTTAGTTTCAGACCCCAGTCCCAAACATCATAAAGAAACTACAAAAGTACAGTTTAGAAAGAGAACATTTTCACCTGAATATCACAGCTCGCCTAAGTTTTTAATCGCTATGCCCAAATTATCTAGACACACCAAGGACATACAGCTTAATTTGCACAAGGCACCTCAAAGTTTGTACAAAGCTTTCTACCGTTAAAAGCACAACAGATCGAATTTAGCTTAGCTGAATTTAATCAGGTTTCCAAATGAACTGATGTCATTTAATGAAAAAATCAAACATATTTACGCAACCAGAGGTTGGAATCATTAAACTACTTCTAAAATTGAAGTGACCTTGCTTAAGTATTAAACAAATTAAACGCATAAACACACATACAACACCTCCTTAATCTGCATAACTGAAAATAGAAATATTCTAATCGATGTACAAATATAAAAAGTTAGATTGCGCATAAGTTTAAAAGTTAACACTTAACAAATTCAGAGGCCAAGTTAAGGTACTAACTTCTGCATAACACTTAATAGATCCAATAGCAGATCAAGAAAATAAGTACAGTTTATAGATAAAACATATCCACCTAAATGAATTCAATCAACAGGTGCCATTTAATAAACAAATCGTAAAATTGAAGTGAAATTGCTTAAATCTTAAACAAATTAAGCGCAAACATATCTGCACTTCAAACCTGAGCAAACTGAAGCACCCCTACGCAGGAATATTATAGAACATCAACTAAAAACTTTTAGCAAATTGAAGCACCTCTGAAACGAATAGAAATTAACCATAAGCATTAAATATAGGTAAAACAAAACCACAATATCAAATCAAACAAACATTAATACCCAAGCTTACATATCAAATCATAAATATTAGGTTACCTTCAAGATCACTTTGCAAGTTAACAAGAAACAAGATCTTAAACACATTCAGGTGACAGATTAAAAAGATAGACCATCAAATGAAGAAAATGAATATTTTCATTAAAACTTCTATCATCTAACATCAACTTCAACATCAACCTTCCAAATCAAACCCAAAAAACCCTAAACCCATGAATGGACCCGCGAGAGATCCGACCCGAGAATGGACCCGACTCTATTGATGAAAGCTTTGATAAGCAACGAAGGTCTCCGAGTGTGATTGCGAGACTGATGGGGCTTGAGCAGCTGCCTTCGAGAGATTCAAGTGTGGAAACGGTGAAGAAGCCGGAGCTCCGGCGATCGGCGTCGGAATCTAGGGTTTCAAGAGATGTGTTTCACTCGAGGTTCATAGACTGCAGATGTGTTTTCAAGCTCTTCTTCGTTGTCGGAATCTAGGGTTTCAACCTCTTCTTTGTTGTTAAAGATCTGGAGACATTCAAGCTCTTCTTCGTTGTTACAGCTCAATCGGGGCGGCAGGACTCCGGTGAGAGGTAGAATCGTGACACACACTCTTTCTTCTCACTATGCTCTCTCTCCAACTTTGAATTTTGAATTTTAGATCAGGGACTATCACTTGAATGGGGAGCATGCATTAAGAGTAGTAACACATGCATTACAACTTGTAAAACTCTTAATTTTAAGAGATTTAGGTAAAATGATATCTTTGCCCTTCACATATGCTTATTAATATAGTATAGATAGTAAGATGATATCTCAAAAAATATTAACTGCCCAGACTAAAAGAAAGTAGCAATACATGTGGTTGGAATTGATTTAGGTAACTAACCCTTACTTTTCTCAGATATAAAATAGAGTTTGTTTTATTTGGTATAATGGCAAACAGTAAAACATTATTTGATATATAGTGTAATCGCCATGATTTCTTTCCAGATATCTTGACTATACTGATATATAAAGGTACTCACAGTTCTAAGTAACCCTATAATTAAAGGTAGAAGTTGATCATGGAGACTACATGTATCGTCTTGATCCCAGTATTCCTGTATCACATAATTAACACCATTAGTCTCACGTTTGCAACACATAATCAGCAATAACATAACTATCATACAATTTATTCATACTTCATTATCTTCTTCATTTCCCGGTGAGGCTATCCTTGCTTTTACTTTAGATAATATTTGTGCATCTTTATCTCCAGCATCATTAACAAATATACGCAAAAACTCCGCTATAAGAATGCTACAAGTATAAACACTGTAAGTCACAACACAGAAAGCTATATCATAATGGCTTAATTCAAACATTAAAAGTAAAAACAAATATAATATAAGATTTGCTGGAGTACAGTAGTCCATAAGGAGAGCTATATAGAACGTGTTACTTGTACACTCATGCAGCTTATGGAACTATCTATGTGTAAGTTCAAATTCTCATATACGAATTCTAGTGTTTAAATAAAATATTTGCTAGTCGTAAAACACAAATGGCTGCATATCGAATTGCACTTTTTCACCAAATTCATGAGCTAGTAGGATTAAACACATTGATGGTAAACTGATAGATATACTAACCTATTTACAGAATTAATAGCAGCAGCTACATGATCCTCGAGGTGACGAAAACAATGTAGGCCAGTCAGTTGGTCGTCATTCTATAATCAAAGAGAATTAGATCTATTAATATATTATGAATTTAAAAACAAAAGTACCAAAAAGCAAATTTCTGAGTCAACCAAAGCATCCATAAGTTGACCACCAATGCAAAATAGATTAAGGGCACATAACATCTACATCATAAGAGTGTTTACAGGTAAGGGTTTAAAGACCAAGGCTATATTTTACTTAAAAGATCAAACAACAGTTGCCTCATAGACTAGATAATCTAATGGAAAACATGGAAGAAACTCAGTTTATTCCCAATAGGATTTTGGAAAATTGTTAATGGGTTGGTCAAATGTTTATAAATGCAAACCATAGTAGCTTAATATAGTTAAAGAAGAACCATGGTGACCTAAGTGTTAGAATTGTGAAATCACACCAACTAATAAATTTGTGAGTCAACCAAAGCATCAATAAGTTGACCACCAATGCAAAATAGGTTAAGGGCACATAACATCTACATCATAACAGTGTTTGCAGGTAAAGGTTTTGTGAATCCAAGGATCTCAATTCAGGAATTATCAGTATTAAAATAAAATCAAATCAATGATCGCGGAATTATCATTAATTGACGTTTAATTGTTTTAATGATTATTGAAGAACACAAACATAAAAACATTGTAAATGCGAAGGCAATAATTATTCAAAAATATTTCATTAATTATTGAGTAATTATTACAAAAAATAATTATGAATAACTATGAACAAGGATTTCTGTGAATCGAATTAATGTTGTTGTTGATGTGACGGCGGCTAGGGTTGCACGAAGATGTGATGCTTGACAGCCGTAATATTGCTCGATTGTGTTCTTCGAGATGTGAAACCTAGGACTCATATTTATAGACGGTTTGAGTCAGTTAAGGAAACACCGGATCTCTTGGGATTTGTTATTGATTGGTTGACTTGTTTGACTTATTGATATTTGAAATCATACAAGTGTTCTGATCTTCTGCAGGAGCCTTGTCTTCCGCAGGAGTTTACTCTTCCGTAGATGTCTTGGTCTTCCGTAGAAGTGTTGTTCTTCCGTAGGAAGTTTGTCTTCCGTAGAAGTCTTCACTTCATGCAATCCTTGATCATCCGCAGGAATCTTCACTTGTGATGTGGTCTTGTAAGAAACATATCTACGGATTAACAATAATGTTCATCCGTAGATGTTTCTTACACTTGGTCAATTTCAGGAATCCTACCAAGTATATTGATTTTGTCTGTCAACAATCACAATGCAACATACATATATATGGGTTAACCTATAGATTCAATGCACATATATATATATATATATACACTTGACAGTTACAATTATTAATTACAAGACTTGATTAAAGTTCTAAGCCTATACAAAATAATCTAGACCTATACTATCTAGATCCAACAATACTCCCCCTTAGGCTTAGATCCTTGTAATCAGTCCTTCAAAACTACAAGCTCTTTGACTCTTGATATGATTTTGTTGTAGAAGTAAGATACAACAGCCTTTTGATCATCATATTTGTACTTGATCTCCATTTTACTGATCTTCTTCAGAGTCTTGAAGCTTAGTCCCAGAACATCCTCCTCCGTAGTGAGTGTTTCTAAGACTTGGTCATTCTTCACCACTTCAAGCTCATCTTGTTCAGAGAGTCGGAGTTCTGTGACTTCATCATATGTTGTTCCCTACAGCAAGCCAGCATTATGTCTTCGTCTTTTGTAGGATTTTGCATGAAGTTTGTCTATCACTTGGATCACATGCACATGCAAGAACAGGTCATTTTGAGCTGCTTCATCACTCAGCTTAGGAAAGAATTTGTCATTCAGATATGAGGTGTAGCTGGGATGAAGTAGCTTGATTTCCACAGGATCAAAAATCCTGATCCTTCAGCCTTTTTGTTCTCTGCATTCCTCAGCAATACAAATTCTTTTGTTCTCTCTACTTATCCCCATTCAGTTATAGGGAGAGTGTATTGAGTCCCTTCAATGTGCTTGATTACCGCTAAGTTCCTATTATTGTATCCAACCCTCTTTAAAATTCATCATCTACGGATTCGGAGGCATTGGACTTATATCTTTTAACTCCTTTAATTCTTCTTATGTGCTCATTATCTTCTCTCTTGGCTTTAGCTAGCACATCATCTTTGAATTTTGTTTTCAGTTTACCTACTATGCTTGAGAAGTTCCTGCCCCTTGGGTGTATTGGGTAGTTTGTAATGGTAAGGCTTTACAGGTCTTTGAGATTACTCTCAGGTAAGCATAGTACTGAAAACACATCATGGAAGTATTCAACTCTTCCTGATGTTCTTTTGATAACAGCACAATCCCACTCTTGATCATATTTCCAGGCCATGATCTTGTTTTCTTCAGCAGAGTTGGGAGTTGTGAGGTGATCAATCAACTGAATCAGTGTGGACTTCTGATCAGTGATTTCTCTCACAGTAGTACCAAGAGGCCATACTTTGCCTGGGATGACTTCCCTTGGTTCTCTAATCAGTCTGCCTTTTTCTTTATACTGATCCTTAGGTTCAATAGTTATTGGATCAGTAGGCAGTTTGCTCTGTTTGTCATGGGATGGATGTGGAGCTGCAGTTCTGAATTTGACACCTGTTTCAAGTTCCACTGCCATGACATGCTCCATCATCCTCCGCAGTTCACCAGTTGATCTACCTTTTAGTTCATGTGGTTTGTAGTTGTGGCCTTGTAACCAGCAGGTCATATTGTACTTGCTTAGTTTTGCTGTGTCATAATGGCCCAACTCTTTCTTGATCTTTTCAACTGATTGATAGATGGTGAAGGCTTTATAATCACAGTTTGGTAGAATGAATCTTGCAAGCTCAAATTCTTTCAGAAGATCCTTCATCTCAGTCAAGTTCAGTCTTTCAACCATGTCAAAAGGGAATCCATGATTTATAAGTGTCATGAACATGGTTGACTCAGGCCTCTCTTCCAGAATATCTTCAGTGCTTAGAAGGTCATCAGCCTTTGATTCTTTTTGCTTAGTAGGTGACTCCATCTTAGTCAGATCATTCCATTCTTGATCACTTTCACCATCATCACCGGATAAACCTTCACAGTAGATAAATCTACTGAAGGTGTATGTTCAGGAGATGTGAGCTTTTGCTTTTTAGGAGTACCTTCATCTTCAACTTTCTTCTTGATTGCGCCCAAGTATTTTCTCTTTCGAGAATACAGAATCTGTTTCTTTGGAGCTTCAACAGATAGTTTTGTTTGTTCAATACTTGGGGCATTCCTTGATTCCAGAGCAGAAATCTTCATTTTCAATTGATTGATCTCATCATCTTTCTCCTTGATCAGTTGAGCTTTTGCACTTTTCTCATTTCTCAATGATGCCTGCAACTCTTGTTCATTTTGAAGAAGTGCATCAATTACTTCATTGTTGCTTTTGGAATCCTCTCTAAGCCTTTTCAATCTGGCTTCTTGCTTCATCAACTCTTCATCCTTCTCTTTAATGATTCCTTTAAGCTCTTGGATTCTTTGTTTTCGCTTGTTTGATTTGAGTACTAATTTGTTGTACTCAGCAACCAAATATCTTTTGCTGACAGGGATGTCATCATCACTCAGATCATCCTCATGATAGGCAATCACATCCTCCTCAATCTCTTGTTCTACTTCCATTTGCTCATCAGCAGGTTGATCATCAGTAGTTGGAGATATTGGTTCAGTGTGCTCTGATGGCAATTGGTTCTTAGAGTTTGTGGCTGAAATGGGAACAGTGCTTGCTTGTGACATCAACTCAGTCTCTCCTGTGTAAACAGAATTCAAAGACTCAGTTATGTCAATTTGTTCAGTGCTAGCACTTTCTGGGGATGGTTGTTTTGGTGTGTCTGGGAGTAGTTGAATAGGAGATTGGATTTGAATTGGAGAGAGAGGTTGGGTGTTATGTGAGGATGAATAAGAAGGTGATGGTGATTGGTGTTGTACTGGTGAAATCGGCCGGGTGTTGTTGGTGGAAGATGAGAATATGAGTTGTGGGGAATCATGGTGATGAATGGGTGAGATGGGTTGGGTGTTTATACTGGCTGGTGATTGGTGTTGGTGAGGGGGTGTTTGGCTAGATGATTGGTGTTGGTGAGAAGCTTGTTCAGATTCAGCAGATGTCTCTGGTTCTTCATCTATCCATAGTAATGCTTGTGGTATGTCAGCCTGAGCATCCACAACATGTGCAAACATGGGCATGTCTTCACCCTGATATTTGCCACTGATTTTGTTTAGCACTGATCTTCCCAAGTGGGCTTGAACAAACACTTCCCCTTCCCTAGCAATCCTAGGGAGTTCGGCATTGATGATCAGTTGCAGGAATCTTGGGAATATAAACATCTTGTCATTCCTTTGTAGTTTAACTTGATCACAGAGGCAGTTGAAAATATACTTAGAGTAGTTATATGTTCTACCCTCAAAGATCCCAATGATTCCTGATGAGATGTGTCGAGAGAACCTATCAAGTCCTGCCTTTCTGTTAGAGATACACTTTAGATAGGTGTGGCATAGGAACCGATAGGGCTTGCATAGTCTTCCCTTCTTGATCTCGCCTTTCTCAAAATCTCCATCATACCCCATCAAGTTGAACACCTTCTCAATATATTCATTCTCGAATACATCAGGGTGCCCTACCTCTCGATCACCCAATTCAAGAGATCTTCTGATTGTGCTTTCATTGATCAGTATTCGTTCAGTAAGGATCTCAGCAACAATCACTTCATTGTCTCCTTCTGGTTCAACTCGAGCAGAGTTCCAGAAATCGATGATGTGTGTTTGATGAATCATAGGCTCGGCCGTTAAGGCATAGAAGAGCCTGGACCGTCGAAGATATCTGATGATATCTCAACATCCTTCAGCAGCAGGATCATGGCATTCAAGAATGCACACACGTTGTGCTCCTTCGCGATTCTGTTTGTCATCTGTAAATAGAAACGAAAATCAGTTTAGCATTAGTGTAACTCACATGAATTCGAATCATTTAATGACAATCAAGGATTAATCACTTCTGAACTGAAGATTAGAACATGATTTACATTCGCGACAATAATAATCGATTTCTGAATGATGATGTTTACAATTTTTGGAACGGATTTTTGAAAGTTTGAATGAGGGGGAAAGTGTGCGTTTTTCTAGGTTAGAAAACTGAAAAGTGCTCTGAAAAAGTGATTAATGATTCTTAGAGTCAAAAATCTTATTTATAAGCGAACACATTAATTTCTTTTATTAATTATGTTGGGCCCACTTCCCCTTTATCCAGTTCCGTTTATCAATTTATTCCGGATGTATCACATCTTCCGCAGAACATCTGCGGAACCTTAACATCTGGGGATTTCTTAACATCTGCGGATGCCTTAGCTCAATACAATACATCTGTTACTAGCACATCCATAGTTTACCATCCTACAATTATGCATAACATTGTTATTGTTACTTCTGCTGAAGCAAAATTTCACTATTACTTCTACGGATGAGAAGTATTACTGAAACTTTTGCGGATGCAGAAATTTCACTGTTACTTTCTGCGGATGAAATTAAAATTTAAATTTTTTGTATTATGTATGTAGTATAATTTTATTTGTATTTGTATTATTATCTATTTAATTATCTATTTATTTAATTTACTTATTCATTTATTCATTTATTTATTTATTTATTGATTTATTTATTATTTATTTAAAATTAAATTTAATTTAAATTCTAATAATCATAATAATTATAATAATAAAGATACTAATAATAATTATAACAATAGTAATAATAATAAAAAGAATAAGAATAATAATAATAAGGATAATAATAATAATAGTAATAATAAGGTCTAGGGGGTTAATTGCAATTTTCGAAACTTTAAAAGAAGTTTAAAACTAAAAATAAATAATTCAAACCGCAGGGACTGAAAGTGTAATTATAAAAATTACACAAACAGCCCTCACCGCCCCCGTTTCTCCGGCCAGCCTTCCGGCCACCGCCGGCGAGCTCCGGCAAGTCCAAATAACCAACAAAAACGCGGTTTTAACTCAAATCAAAGGTCCCGACACCCTCACGACCAAGATTCGAACCTAACCCACCTAAACAATTTAAAAATCAAAACGATTTAGTGCGATCTAGATCCAAGAATCACTTTCGGCCGACCAACCTCGATCGATCGCACTAAACTTATAAAAAAATGCAACTAATTGAATGGGAACGAGTATATATCCATCTATAATCAATATCCATACTCAATTGCATCAAAAATCAACAAAACACCACATTTAATCATCTTCCAAGTCACGAACCTGCAACTCAACACTTAACCCATATACAATCGATTGTAAACCAAATTGATAAGGGGCTTTGATTTCCTATCAACATACGAAGCTGCATATCAATTAATTCGATTATCATGTCCATTTGATCATCCATCGATTAGCACGTGAGTCGCGACCGGTTCTTCAACAGGTTCATCACCAAATCGAATACCATTTAGGTAATTGAATACACCTACATGTTCGGTTTACAGTGGGAAACAAAAGCCCTAATGTTAATTGGATTAACAAACTCGAATTGGGGATCAATTTGAACTCAATTGATTCTAGGGCTCGAATGGATATTTGGGGTTTTGGTTAACTTAGTTTAAAAGAATTAAAACGGATTTTAACCGCGGCAGATGCCCTGGTTCAATGGTTAAGTCACTGTTGCCCCTAACATCAGGTCCCGGGTTCGACCCCGGCAACCCCCCCCCCCTTTTCCTTCTTTTTCTTTTCTGATTTTTTTTATTTACATATTTAACCCTTTTAAATTCTGAAAAATTTCTAAAATTATTTTAAAAATTGCAGAATTTATTTAAATTATTGTTTAACTAATTAGTGACTAAGTAATTTTTATAAACTACTTTTGTATTTATTAATACATTGTTGTATATTTAAAAATACAAAAGAAATATGTGAATATAATATTGGGTATATATTTATATATATTTTATAAATACTTCCTTTACTACCTAAATCACTTATTATAATTATTACATATAATATTATAACTGCTTAGTATATATGTTCTTATATATATATTCAAACAATTAAATTGTTTAATTACTTATAAATATATATATATATATTCCTTTTAATGACTAAAATCACTTATTAAAATTATTATATACAATCTTTATAAATCGATTTAATGAACAATAAATCAAGTCATTCTTATATTCTTTTCTTTTTCGCACAAACAATTAATTATACCAAGTATAAAAATCCATTCGTTCCATCAAACCGATCACATTATTAACATGTAATGAATACGAGTAATTAATAAATCCTACAACCCTAAAACATAACTAATCATCAAACAATTATAACGCGTTGTCTTATTTATAATTAGGTGCCTTGTAAAAGAAATTGTTGGAACGCCGCTTAATCCGTATTATCACTTTGTACACCTATACGTCAAAGTGAGTATTTCTATACCCATTTTATTATTTCACACACTTTTGGGTGAAACATGTTACCGTATAAACTTACACTTGTAAACACGTTTGATTCTTGTAAACTTATGGCAATTTGATTGTGTGTTGTGATTAGTTGAATCTTGTAGCTACCATGTAATGTCGAATATATGTACAATCATTAACTATTGCTAGCCTGGCGACGTCATAGATCTATGGGCCTGACAAGCCTGCTTGGTTGATCCAAGTACACTTAGCTAATCGTATATTCTTGTAAACGTTTGAGACTTGTAAAACTTTGTCAAGGTTTGATTGTGCATTCTGTCTTACATCCCTAGTTACCTTGTTCTCTAATTTACAACATGAATTGCCATCTTTTATATACTTATGTATTTAAAACTATAGAATGCTCACCAACATTTTTATGTTGACCTTTTATTTTTAACATGTTTCAGGTTACTCTTTGAAGCTTATCACACTTAGGATTGGACTTAGAGAAATAAACGAATGATCTGGATGTACCTTTGTTTAAACGTTTACTTGTATTGTTACAATTGAATCTTGATTAATATATTTGGAACAAATAATAGCGTTATGTGGCTGTGAACAATCGTAACTCTCACGCCTCGACGATTCCGCCGTCAAGGTTGGGGTGTGACAGATTGGTATCAGAGCCCATAACTATAGGGATTTAGGTTATTAGAAATGGTGACCTAGACTATAGTTGCATGAACCTCATAGAAAGATCTTTATACTTTTGTGCTCACATATTGTTTGAAATGCTACATAATGCTATGCCTTTTGTGCAACTTGATGCCTTAGCATAGGAATGCCTTATGTATGCTTAAAACTTAGTTACTTGACTCCTTAAACTTAACTTTGACTTTTAACTCTCCCCGATAAATGAACTTCCTAAACCTATTCTCAACGACATGTGGAATCTACACTTATCATCGTGGATTTAATTCCTTAGACTCTATGTCTAATCTGTGAAAATCTCATCAAGGTTTTGATTCATAAACCAAAGAAATATTGTGTGACACATAGACACCTGTATTCTGGATTTCCTGGCAAAAAGCCCTCGGGCTAAGGCAAGCGTATCGTATAAATCTCATTGAGGGAACCGTTACGCTACCTGGGGATTTCTGGGATGAGTGATAAACTATGGTCAACATACACAAGTTTCTAAGGTAAATGGGTCAATTTACCTTGACGTGTCAACGATTCCAAATGGTAATGCGTTACCAAATGGAACCATCCTTTTGTATCTTAAAAATCCTTGAATCCTTGAACTAGTTTATCATCAAAGTTTAAATATTTCTCATCCTTAACCTAAATAATATTCCTGTTAATATTAAACCCATTCTACAATTCAACTCTTACGTTTCAACGCTCAACGTGTAACGTGTAACAGTATTGAACTCGGCATTTCTTGTAACTATCTTCTTATCTTGACCAACGTGAACATGGATTTCAATATACCCAAGATATTGAGAATCTAAATCTATGATCTTTAAAACTTTAAACCGTTACTTATGATTCCAAAATCCTCTTAAGGATGTGTCCTACAACTAAGAACATGCAATGCTGTAGGTGGAATTCCTACATCTCAGGATACTTTGCTAATTGAATATTAACCTTGTTAATTTAAAGTGTCACTCACCTCAATGATCGAATAAACTAATTATAACTTTGTTACCACTTATAAGTACGCGTGTCTTCAATAAGGCTATGGGTGACCTCATATCTTGGGAAGTCCTTGTATTTTCCTTTCGATTGTGAATCGATATTCACATCTCATCATGGTGTTGAGTCATTCTTGTCCTTGATTTCGTCTTCCTGATTTAAGACATCCAAGAATTGAACATCATAACAAATCCTGTTACCTCGAACATTGACCTTAAATTTGTAAGCATGATTTTCCTTTTGTTACATTGATGTAACTTGAAATTCTCTGAAATTCTAAATGATACCCTTTTCCTTTCGTTGTTAAGTCAAACTTTGGACCGTCTGCACCGTGGGAAATGCAAGGGTTTGCAAGTCAGCCTATGACTAAGAACACTCGTATCTCCTAAATGATTCTATCTCATCAAAACAGGGGTGATTCCCTTACTTTGATGAATCTCTATTCGTTCCGATAATGGTTTCCATTGTGTGTTAATGAAATTTCATCCTCTGGATCAGGGTGATTACCTTATCTTGAGGATTGACTCCAAGTATTCTCTTTGGAATGGCTTTCACAAATGACATGACCTCACCAAAATAGGATTGAAACCCGTACTTTGGTGACAAATGTTAATCTTTGATTGTTTCCTTGTTATTATGAAGCTCAATCATCAAGATAGGCGTGAATTCCATACCTTGATGATAATTTCATTTTTATGGATTGTATTCTCTCAATGAAACGATCTCATCAAAGTAGGAGTGAATTCTGGATTTTGATGAAGAAGTTCATCCTGTTATATTTTGTTTTTATAAAACTTCATCGTTAAGATAGGAGTGACTTCCCTTACCTTAATGGTGAGTTACCTCGTCTTATTTCTGTAGATCCTCAACAATGAGTTGGGATCGAACTTTTTGATTGGTAAGTTAATGGTCATATCTTGGAAATACACCATCAAGTTAGGAGTGAAAACCACACCTTGATGACTATTCTTATTTCTTGATCTTCAACTTACCATGGTTGTAATCAAGTGACGAGAAGCATGTAGTAACTTGACGGGTGAAACACTGTTAGTGTTTTGACCTATTAAGCCAAAGCATGATCTCTGAACTCGAAGGAAACCCGATTGTCTTAATGATTTTGACTCCAAGCTTGAAGCATGTGAATTCTTAAATTGATTTCTTTCCTTTATCTTCATATTTTAACTCGATCTAGTTACATCGAACCATTTATTCCCTACTTATCAACTTTCATTTTGAGTTATCATTAAAACCTGATTGCGTAATGATAGCTTCCTAAACAACCTTCCTGCCAAATAAAGACATTACTAATTTGTGTTCATGGCTTCCTAGCCACACGAATGTTTCTCAGCTGTGATTATGATTTGATGAACCGCATGTGCAAGCCGTACGTGGAAAGCTACTTGTGTTTGCCTTAATCAGCAATATCCTAAATTATTTAAATTTTAATCCAATCGTGAGTGCTATCTTCGTTGATCAATGCAATTTCTATTATTGTGTCATTTCTTGGACCATCTTTGAACTCCTTATAACAACCTCTAGTAAATCTTCTGAATGTTTTACCCTCAAAACCACACTTATTCTGAAAACCTATTATAATGATTTTCTTCATACCAAAGTTAATCTTTAATCTTAACAAACACGATACTTGTATCAACGTTACACTAATAACACTTTGAACCCTTATTGACATGAGTAAACAAGAATCGATCACCTAGAAACTCGTTAAAGTTACTTGCTTAAGAAGCCTTATGAATTCCATCCAAAACATCCGAAACTTATTTCTCATAAGCCGAGTCCTGTATCGATCTAATGTATGGTGTTTCACACATGACAAAATTCTTGTTAACCGTATTGAACTGTTTGGAGTACAAACATTTGTCAATTAAAATCTTAAAGGAATAACATGCACACTTTAGAACATATAAGATTATAAACGGTGAAACTTAGCGAACTTAAGACTCATAGTCAAACTTATTGAATTTAAACACTCGTGAATACGAAATGACATCTAAGTCTCCTCATAAATCTTAAAATTTATTTCTCATGATTAAATTTCGGGACGAAATTTCTTAAGTAGGGAGACTGTAACATCTCGTATAAATTTTATTTGTATTTATATAGTTATCTATTTAATTATCTATTTATTTAATTATTTACTTATTCATTTATTCATTTATTTATTTATTTATTGATTTATTTATTATTATTTAAAAATTAAATTTAATTTAAATTCTAATAATCATAATAATTATAATAATAAAGATACTAATAATAATTATAACAATAGTAATAATAATAAAAAATAAGAATAATATAATAAGGATAATAATAATAATAGTAATAATAAGGTCTAGGGGGTTAATTGCAATTTTCGAAACTTTAAAAGAAGTTTAAAACTAAAAATAATAAATTCAACCGCAGGGACTGAAAGTGTAATTATAAAAATTACACAAACAGCCCCTCACCGCCCCCGTTTCTCCGGCCAGCCTTCCGGCCACCGCCGGCGAGCTCCGGCAAGTCCAAATAACCAACAAAAACGCGTTTTAACTCAAATCAAAGGTCCCGACACCCTCACGACCAAGATTCGAACCTAACCCACCTAAACAATTTAAAAATCAAAACGATTTAGTGCGATCTAGATCCAAGAATCCTTTCGCCGACCACCTCGATCGATCGCACTAAAACTTATAAAAAATGCAACTAATTGAATGGGAACGAGTATATATCCATCTATAATCAATATCCATACTCAATTGCATCAAAAATCAACAAAAACACCACATTTAATCATCTTCCAAGTCGCGAACCTGCAACTCACACTTAACCCATATACAATCGATTGTAAACCAAATTGATAAGGGGCTTTGATTTCCTATCAACATACGAAGCTGCATATCAAATTAATTCGATTATCATGTCCATTTGATCATCCATCGATTAGCACGTGAGTCGCGACCGGTTCTTCAACAGGTTCATCACCAAATCGAATACCATTTAGGTAATTGAATACACCTACATGTTCGGTTTACAGTGGGAAACAAAAGCCCTAATGTTAATTGGATTAACAAACTCGAATTGGGGATCAATTTGAACTCAATTGATTCTAGGGCTCGAATGGATATTTGGGGTTTTGGTTAACTTAGTTTAAAAGAATTAAAAACGGATTTTAACCGCGGCAGATGCCCTGGTTCAATGGTTAAGTCACTGTTGCCCCTAACATCAGGTCCCGGGTTCGACCCCGGCAACCCCCCCCCTTTTTCCTTCTTTTTCTTTTCTGATTTTTTTTTATTTACATATTTAACCCTTTAAATTCTGAAAAATTTCTAAAATTATTTAAAAATTGCAGAATTTATTTAAATTATTGTTTAACTAATTAGTGACTAAGTAAATTTTTATAAACTACTTTTGTATTTATTAATACATTGTTGTATATTTAAAAATACAAAAGAAATATGTGAATATAATATTTGGGTATATATTTATATATATATTATAAATACTTCCTTTACTACCTAAATCACTTATTATAATTATTACATATAATATTATAACTGCTTAGTATATATGTTCTTATATATATTCAAACAATTAAATTGTTTAATTACTTATAAATATATATATATATATTCCTTTTAATGACTAAAATCACTTATTAAAATTATTATATACCATCTTTATAAATCGATTTATGAACAATTAAATCAAGTCATTCTTATATTCTTTTCTTTTTCGCACAAACAATTAATTATACCAAGTATAAAAATCCATTCGTTCCATCAACCGATCACATTATTAACATGTAATGAATACGAGTAATTAATAAATCCTACAACCCTAAAACATAACTAATCATCAAACAAATTATAACGCGTTGTCTTATTTATAATTAGGTGCCTTGTAAAAGAAATTGTTGGAACGCCGCTTAATCCGTATTATCACTTTGTACACCTATACGTCAAAGTGAGTATTTCTATACCCATTTATTATTTCACACACTTTTGGGTGAAACATGTTACCGTATAAACGTTACACTTGTAAACACGTTGATCTTGTAAACTTATGGCAATTTGATTGTGTGTTGTGATTAGTTGAATCTTGTAGCTACCATGTAATGTCGAATATATGTACAATCATTAACTATTGCTAGCCTGGCGACGTCATAGATCTATGGGCCTGACAGCCTGCTTGGTTGATCCAAGTACACTTAGCTAATCGTATATTCTTGTAAACGTTTGAGACTTGTAAAACTTTGTCAAGGTTTGATTGTGCATTCTGTCTTACATCCCTAGTTACCTTGTTCTCTAATTTACAACATGAATTGCCATCTTTATATACTTATGTATTTAAAACTATAGAATGCTCACCAACATTTTTATGTTGACCTTTTATTTTTAACATGTTTCAGGTTACTCTTTGAAGCTTATCACACTTAGGATTGGACTTAGAGAAATAAACGATGATCTGGATGTACCTTTGTTTAAACGTTTACTTGTATTGTTACAATTGAATCTTGATTAATATATTTGGAACAAATAATAGCGTTATGTGGCTGTGAACAATCGTAACTCTCACGCCTCGACGATTCCGCCGTCAAGGTTGGGGTGTGACATCTACTAAGTAGAATCACGTGTTGATATTGGACATTGTTGACGTTGTTTGCATGGCAATTACGTATAAGAAAACAAGTGTCCTGTATCCTGCATTCAAGTGCAACACTTTTTGCTTCTGGTCTGATCTCATGTTAGTGCTCAAGTTCCAATTCTTCAAAGTGAATTAGCAGCTTTTTATTGATTTTTCATGCATAAACTACTCCCCCTAAATTTTTGATTAATGTTAAACTGTTGCATTCATCATAATTATGTTGGAAATAGGCATGAAAGGCATATGACGTGTTGAAATTACTGAAACTTCTGGGGATGCAGAAATTTCACTGTTACCACCTGTGAATCCAAGGATCTCAATTTAGGAATTATCAGTATTAAAATAAAATCAAATCAATGATCACGGAATTATCACTAATTGACGTTTAATTATTTTAATGATTATTGAAGAAACAACACAAAAACACAGTAAATGCGAAGGCAATAATTATTCAAAAGTATTTCATTAATTATCGAGTAATGATTACAAAAGAATAATTATGAATAACTATGAACAATGATTCTGTGAATCGAATTAATGTTGTTGTTGATGTGACGGCGGCTAGGGTTGCACGAAGATGTGATGCTTGACAGCCGTAATATTGCTCGATTGTGTTCTTCGATATGTGAAACCTAGGACTCATATTATAGACGGTTTGAGTCAGTTTTGGAAACACCGGATCTCTTGGGATTTGTTATTGATTGGGTGACTTGTTTGACCTGTTGATATTTGAAATCATACAAGTGTTCTGATCTTCCGCAGGAGCCTTGTCTTCCGCAGGAGTTTTGCTCTTCCGTAGATGTCTTGGTCTTCCGTAGAAGTGTTGTTCTTTCGTAGGAAGTTTGTCTTCGTAAAGTCTTCACTTCATTCAATCCTTGATCATCCGCAGGAATCTTCACTTGTGATGTGGTCTGTAAGAAACATATCTACGGATTAACAATAATGTTCCTCCGTAGATGTTTCTTACACTTGGTCAATTTCAGGAATCCTACCAAGTATATTGATTTTGCCTGTCAACAATCACAATGCAACATACATATATATGGGTTAACCTATAGATTCAATGCACATATATATACATATATACTTGACAGTTACAATTATTAATTACAAGACTTGATTAAAGTTCTAAGCCTATACAAAATAATCTAGACTATACTATCTAGATCCAACAGGTTGAAGACCAAGGCTAGATTTTACTTTCATGATCGAACTATGGTTGCCACATGGACTAGAGAATCTAATGGTGGACATGGAAGAAACTTGGTTTATTTCCATAGGATTTTGGCCAATTTTTAATGGTTGGTCAATGTTTGTAAATGCTAACCATAGCAACTTATAGTTAAAGAAGAACCATGGCGACCTAAGTGTTAGAATTGTGAAATGACATCGACTATAACTAGTTTTTTTCCTGAGAATATATTTTCTCTCTCTAGACTCTCTCTAGACTTTCCTACCGTTAACACACCGCCGATAGCCACATCTCGGCCAACCTAACCGCCACCGGCCACCGGAAGCTCGCCGGAGCCGGCGCCACCACTGCACCCCCCACCTGCAACAACGCACCGCTTGCAACACCCCCCCGGTCTCCGGCCACCACCCACACCTCCTATCTTCCCTCCCTGGACCTCCGATCACCGTACCACCGTCGGAGCCTTCACCGACTCCTGCACACCCCCTACAACACCCACCCTTCGGCCACTGGTCTCCGGTCACCCACCCCACCTGCACCACCTGCACCGCACCACCTCACCTTGTCGGAGCCTTCACAACCACCACCCTTGTCGGGTCTCCGGTCACAGCCACCACCAAGACCACGTCGGAGCCCTACTCCGGTCACCCACCCCACCTACACGGCCTGCACCGTACCACCTCACCTCATCGGAGCCTTCACAGTCGGCTGCACCACCTCCCCGGTCTCTGGTCACCACCCACCTGCCCGGCCGCCTATACCGACCACCCCCACCTACTTCTCCACCATCATCGGAACAGTAAAACCACAACTCCGCCATCACAGCCACCACCAAGACCACCCGACCATCACACAACCCCGTCACAGCCACAACCACGACGGCCTGCCACCACCAACCAACCGCCATCGACCTGCCATCGCGCTGCCATCGCGAACCCAACGCGAAATTTTTTTTGGTGAGATCGTTCCATCTCGGGTTTTATATCTGCTTGTAGTCTGCTATTATATATATATCTATATATATATATTGTTTAGATTGTTTGGCTGGGTTAGGGTACCAGTATTCTGGCTTTAAATAGGGAGAGTCATCCCCTATTCTGGCGCTTGTCACATTGTCTTATGATTTGATATATTTCTGCTGCTGGTTTTGATTATGTGTCGCCTGTGTTTTGTTGATCTTGTGTGAGTGACTGCTTTTGTTTATGCTTTATTAGCGTTGCAACCTCTTTTTAAAGTGTTTTTTTGTCACTGGGTGAGTGAGGTATAATAGGTAACAGGAGACATTATGCTGCCCCGAGATCATGTTCGGTGACGAGAGATGAAACTACAGGGAAAAAGGGTTTAGATTACGAGTGGCCTCATGAAATGTAGGAACCCTTCTAGTAGTTATTAGAGTTAATGGATGTGTTAAGGAGACGTAGGGTTCAGATAGCATGCCTTCAGGAGACTAGATGGCGGGGTGGGAGGGCAAAGGAGTGTAATGGGTATAAACTATGGTATTTCAGGGTCAGATGGAACAAAAAATGGAGTACGTATTCTAGTTACTAAAGAACTTCAGGATAATGTAGTGGAGGTAGAAGATACGATGATAGACTTATATTATTAAGGATAGTAATAAGGACAAAGTAGTGGCTGTAGTTAGTGCGTATGCACCACAATTTGGATTAGGGGAAACGGAAAGAAAGATGTTCTGGGAGAGTTTAGATCACGTTATGGGAGACATACCTCGAGAAGAAAAAAATATGCATAGGAGGAGATTTTAATGGGCATATCGGTAAGGACAATGTCATTCCCGTTGGTGCATGGAGGCTTTGGTATGGTCCTGAGCATGACGCCGGTAGGGAGCTTCTTGGCTTTGCATTAGCGCATGACCTAAGCATCATAACTTCGTTTTTCAAGAAAAGACTCGCACCTAATTATGTTTAGCAGCGGCGGGAGACACACACAGATAGATTATTTGTTATGAGGGGAGAAGATCATAGATCGTGGAAGGACTGCAAGACAATACCGGAAAGACAGTAGTCACTCAACATCATATGTTGGTGGCAGATCTACGAGTGAAGAGAGCAATTGTCCAACCAACTAAGAGAAGTAGACCTACGATCAGATGGGGACAACTCAAAGACAAAAAAATTACCATCTTTAGAGATAAGATCAGACCAATGAACCTGTCTGGGCCACAGGAAGACACAACCAAAAGTGGGAGGCTATGGTAACTAGAGTCATTCAAGCAGCTAAAGAAACGCTTGGGATTACACAAATAGGACTGCCGGTCATAAGGAATCCTGTGGTGGAACGAAAATGTACAGGAGAAGATAAGAACTAAACAACAAAGTTTTAGAGAGCTTTACGCTGAAATATGAAGAAGAACAAGCAGAGCTAAAAGATAATACAAGGAAGCTAAACGAGAGGCGAAAAAAGTTTATGTCAGAAGCAAAGAACACAGCGTATGAGGATGTATAAGTGATTAGAGACGAAAAGAGGGTGAACATGACATGTTTAAGATTGCCAAGGCAAGAGAAAGTAGAAGACAGGACTGAGAATGGTGAAGTTTATAAAGGCCACGGATGGAAAGGTCTTGGTGAGGGAGAAAAGACATCAAGGGGAGATGGAAAACTTACTTCGATAACCTTTTCAACATAACAAACCATAATCAACAAACTGAGATCGATAAAATAACTCAAACGACGTAACAAAACAAGTGTTATTGTAGAAACATCACAGTCGATGAAGTTACGAGAGCTTTGAAGAAAATAGGAAGGGCTAAGGCGGTGGGACCAGACAACATACCGATTGAAGTGTGGAAGTGCCTGGGAGATGAGGGCCTACAATGGCTAACGGACTTATTCAACACTATCTTTAAGACCGAAAAGAAGCAGCAGTAGTAGAGAAGCAGTGTCATAGTCCCCATATATAAGAAAAAAGGAGATGTCCAATGTTGCGTAAATTACAAAGGAATAAAGCTATTGAGTCACACGATGAAACTATGGGAAAGAATTATTGACACGAGAATTAGACGAGAAACTCATATAGCGGTAAACCAATTTGGATTTATGTCAAGACGCTCTAATATAGAAGCTATACATGTCATAAGGAGGATAATGGGAGAAATATAGAGAAAAGAAAAGAGACCTACATATGGTATTCATTGACCTAGAAAAAGCCTATGACAGTGGCGCGGCAATCATCTGGGTCAGTCTACGACTTAGAAGGGTACCAGAGAGGTATATCAAAATAATACAGGATATGTATGACGGGGCAAAAACGTGTGTACGAGCACCTGTCGGAGACACAGACTTCTTCCCGATGGAAGTGGGACTCCACCAAGGATCAGCATTGAGCCCATTTCTTTTCACAGTAGTGTTGGGCGAGATGACCAAGTCTAAATAAGAGCCAGTCCCATGGTGTATGTTGGT